>JAYMSP010001405.1:0-32664 GCA_036897095.1 Plantago elongata | reverse complement strand
CATATATGTTCTTCAGTAGATCGTTCCTTCTTCTAAATCGAAAAACCCTAGCCTTTAAGATTTCTTGAGATGCTTTCCTCCGATTCCTAATTTTCGTTAAAATGTCTGTGGGATCTACATGGCTCTTTGGCTTTCTCTCTCAGCTCTAGATGTCTCCTACCGAGCAACTGATGCAACTCCAGATGCGTTTCACGGCGAGGTTGAATCAAAGTCTCTATGTTCGTTTTCGACGGCTATATTAGCAACAAAGATATGTACTAAGCTCTTTGTATATCTTTGGATTGATGGGTAAACACTTCGTCAAAGTCTAGGGGTATCGTTGTATAGAGCAGCCGGAAAGGGTGAAACGGTGAAGCACCACTTAAGTCCGAAATTGCCAATTTTAACAGGGAATGGATTGAGTTGATTCTTGCCACAATCGAGTTCGGAGGCTAACTTATGCTAAAATTCCTCGCTAGCATTATTGGTAAATCAACTTAATATATGATATGTGTATAACAAAGAATCAAAGTTATGAATTTATAGTATAATGTTTTTGACTATGTTGTGCGCGAATATCACAAGGATGCATTTTAAACTATATCCCTCTTATTCAATGATGGAGAGTATATTAGTGTTTTGAAATTGGCAAGTCTATGGGAATCTGTCAGTATTTTACGTCACTTTTCATAACCATGTCGTTATCACGCAACATGATGAGAATGAGTCAATGAGTTTAAATTTGGTATGTATACGGGTGTTAAACAAGTCGATCGAGCCGAGCTTTGGTAAATTAATGGATTAGTGATGGTCAAAATTTTAAGTCTGATCGTGATCATCAAGCTTTTTCATAATCATGTGCTCGTGATCGACTTGTTAAAAGATCTAGTTGCTTGCGAGCAACTCGATAAGCTCCACTCGCTTTTGCTTGTGAGCGCTTGACTTGTTAGAGTTCGAAAATGAAATTTCAAATTTTACAAATTCATAAATACATAAATTGTGGAAGTCGAATATTGCATATGTTCATACAAAAGAATGTCATAAGAGTTGAAGTTTAACGTTCACAGCTTTCATAAATTCAAAATAAATACCATACATTCCATATCTAATTTTTATTTATGTATATGTAAATAAACAAATTTAAACATATATTAAATTAATTATTCCTCACGAACGTCGATCATTTTTTCAGGGTGATCAATTCAAGCTCGACAGTAAGACGAGCTTGCTCGTGATCGAGCGAGCTCGTGTTGGCCAATCTCGAGCTCGATTTAAGCATTTAGAGAGCTGCTCTTAAGTAGCTTGATTCGCTAAGACCCCTAAGTATGTAATTATGAACTCTCCATCCATGTTTAAAACTCAATGGTGAACAAATAAAAAACATATCTCTTATGCAAGTAGAGAAGTTACCGAAGAAAAACTGCAACAATCTCAGTTCATTTGGCAATATGCCCGTGCCGGATGAATGTGTAATTTAAAATGCTACTAATCATTTTGTATTAGATGTATGGAGTTACAATGAAGTATGATTTCCACAATTGACTGACGGGTAGCGTTCCATGTTTGAAATTATGTATATTGTAGATGGTCAAAATAGTGAAGTATTCTTCTTATACATCTACTGAGTGACCACAAAAACCTTTGTATAAAGAAGTGATCTGGTTGTGGATTAAAGAAGATATTTTACCTCCTGTTGCGTCCAAAGGGATTGCATTACTCCTTTTTTATGAAGGTATGACGTTAGTCCGGCATATTCGAGGTTCAAAATACGATTGTAAAAATCACAATGTCTCAATATGCAATAAGAGCATGATTCAGAGGTCACAAATTTGCTTAGGGAGGCTCGACTTATTATTTGGGATAAGGCTCCCATGATAAACTGACATTGTTTGAAGTGATCGGTAGGAGCTTGAGGGATGTGGTGGCCGTTTATGATTTTTTTTAATCATAAATTTCATGTTTTATGGGTGCATTACATGTGTATTCTTCTAAAATAAATTCAAATCAATTTAATTAAAATTCAACAGTCAACAAAGCATACATATCAGTCGTAGATAATCACATCATTAGTTTGGTCTTAAAAATCACTGGACTTCCTTTTCCGTACATGGTGTTATTGTAGGTACTCTTTTTGGACTTCGAAAGGTATATTATACTGGTACTAAAATGATCGATGCACATCGTAGTGTATCTTTTTTGGACGGTTACGTTCGAGAGATACCAAAATGGTCTGCGCGCTTTGTGATGTACTTTTTTTGGAATTTTGCCAATACTACTACTATAATAATTTACAAATTAAGTTGTTCATTAACTTAAAAAAGAACTATTTACCTAACAAAGTATCAAAATGTTACCCGAATAAATAAATTGAAGAAATATAGATAAACTTCAAACACTAATTTCATTTTTTCACAACCCCCAATCCCCATACCCACTAGAGCTCATGTTGGCCACCTCGACGGATCTATTATAGCTCCATCCAACAACAACTCTGATGCCGGAGCTGGAAGCAGCACTCATCGGATGGAAACTTATAAAAAAGAAACATAATGTCCAATGCGTGAAGATAGAAATGGAAACTTGGCGTTCATATGACATCGTGGCCGTGGGCGTCATCCAACTCCAACACTTCATATTCTTCCTTGCCGATCATTTTCACAAGCTTATTCATCCTTCTTTTTTTTCTCGATTGACGTTCAATTGATTTAATTAATGTAAAATTGAGGTGGGATGAATTACAGTTTGGACTTATTGGCATGCAACATCTTAAAAGTATATAACTATTGATAATTGGCACTTCAATTGGACGCACTATGGAATACCAAATCAGAATCTCTCGACTCGTGGTATTAAAAATGGATTTTAACCACAAGAAATCTACTCCTTTTCCATAAAGTATGGTTGCAAATATATAGGAATGCAAATGGTCATTTTGTAAGTTGAAAGCCTTCAACTATGTTTCTCCAACCCACTTCCTTCTTCTTCTTGAATTTATTTGAATTGAATACTGCAGTCGAAGTTTTATCCATGACTAAATGAATGCTTTGTTATTTTCCTCTCTGTTATTTTCTCTGAAATTTTGTTTTTTCTCCTCATCTTTTAATGAATTACATTTTTTTTGAGTTGAATAATTGTGTCCCTTTCAACTTTTATCTATTGAATGAATAGTTACATGTTCAGTGAAAGTATATAACTCTTAGGAAATATCATCAAATAAGTATAAATATGTGAAGAAGTTCTTCACAAAAACACAAGACACATTACCTTTTTGTTCTTCCCTTACACTCTTTTGTGACTCATTATACACTCAAACTAATGTTCGCTAGACTCGGCTATCGGACTGCAACCTTACCATTTTAAGAGAGGTTTTATCACGAAAGATTATCACAAACAATCCGTATGCACCATCGCAGGGAAATAAAGTCTTAAGAAGAGATAGTCAAACTATCGTTTATTCTCGACCATGTTATTTTTCTTTTCTACTTCCTCACCTGCATATCCTACTATATTTCTTAATTACAAGTATTGGAAGGACATGAATTCTTACGTGATATAAATGATGAACAAATTTTTTTAAATATAAGTATATGTTTCAACAATATTAATAGCATTTTATAAATTAATAAACATACAATTCTACCTTTTTATACATGTGTGTAACACCGATTTATCCATAAGTATATATGATTTCTCCCTATAATCAGTAATCCATTTTGTCCCCTTTTATATTTAATACGATAGGGGTAAAATCTGTATTATATTGTAAGACATTTCAAATTTTAGTATTTCTGAGTGGCCACGTCATGTTGACATACTCATTATCAATAAATACTTAGAATTACAGAACTAATTGTAGATAAATGTGAATCGTGTGCACGCAAACGATGTCCAATGATTGAAGATAGAAATGGAAACTTGACCGTTCATAAGATTTCGTGGACGTCATCCCACTTCACGATCCATATTATTCCTCCCAAGATTTTTTTTCATAGGCTTATTCATCATCAGTTTTTGTTCATCAATTGATCAAATTAACACGTACAATTAATGTCAGATTAATTGTAATTGTACCGATTGACATGCAATGCCCTAATTGAAAATTAACTAATGACATATCATAACTGGATTCGACCATTAAATGTCTTTTTGACCGTAATAAAAAAAATATTAATCACAATATATACCTACTCCTTTTCCATAAAGTATAATTGCAATATATAGGAATGCAAATGGTCATTTTGTAGGATTCATTCATAACTTTTCTTCTAATGTTGGAGTAAAAGGAAAAAAGGGAAAAAATATTCATTTGTATTGTAAGTTGAAAGCCTTCAACTATTTTTCTCCAACACACTTCCTTTCCTTTCCTTCCTCTTGTAGAATTAATTTTGAATTGAATATTAAAAAACTTTTACTGCAGTTGAAGTTTCTTTCATCCATGGCTGATGGCTGAATGAATGCTTTGTTCTCGATTGTATTCCTGCTTGTAATCTCATCATCTTGATTCCTTTTACTGGTGAGAGAAGAGACCTCTCAATATTCTTTATGCAGACCAGACATTAAAGCAGCATTTATTTTCTGCTTCTTTTTTTTCCTTTTGCATATTGATTTCCCCTAATTTTAGATCTTAGGGTTTTGGTTGCATGTGTTACGAATTCGATTGATTCTGTCCTTCCTGTTATCTAGATGAACATAACTCAGTTTAGTTTAGCTTCTCTTGCGGCAATTGTTTGCTCTGGTTGTCTGTTTCATTTCAAGTGTTTCGTTTATTTTTCTTCTCATTTTAGAATTCTTAAAACTGTAGAAAGCTATTCAGCTATTCTCTCCATGTTGAAATGAGTTTGAATTCCGCTATATTAATATACTTACAGTTGATAACTTGCATTATATAGCTTCAAGCTGTACGGAACTTCGATTATCACCTGTATTGGTTTCTGATTATTTACGGCTTATTGTTTAATTCATAGCTGTATTGATCTAGAGATTGAGCTTGTTGGTCATGCTATGCAGACGAATTTTAGAAACTTTTTTGTTAATTTTCAATTGTCTATTTGAATTAGGTGCATTTTCTTCTTAGTTCACGTTGTTGGTCAGCAAGAGTTTGTGTGGGAGCTGGTGACTCGTGTAGGCATGAACGTGTGATGACAAAAACATATCAATGGTGCCACAGATAGCAATAAACCGTGAGGTGTGCCCGGGGCAAGAAAATATAGAAATTAATGTCGGGAAGCCCAGTTCACCTTCACCCACTCAAGATCATGTTGCTTTACAGATACCTGGTATTGTGTTTGGTCATTATTGTCTATCTCTGCAAAATATTGAGCAGGGAACTAATTGCTCTCATTTGTTATTATCTTTGATCCAGTGCAAAAGACAACAAGGCAATGGGCTGCATGGACTCGTCAGGAGGAAGAGCTATTTTTTGCTGCTCTACGGCAAGTTGGAAAGGTAACTGATCTGCTACCATTTTACAAACATTCATATATAACACAAGTGCACCATATCTTAAATGATTATACTAATGAATACCGACTTAATTTTCTTTTCACCAGAATTTTGAGAAAATTACTAGCCGTGTCCAGAGCAAAAACAAGGATCAGGTGATTCAATGATCTTATTACAATGGTTGATTTGTCATTCAAATCCTGTATTCAATATTTCTTATGCTTCTCTTGATTTATATCTGGTTTGGGATTCAGGTCAGGCATTACTATTATCGACTTGTACGGAGAATGAACAAATTGTTGGGCCCAGAACTTTCTCTTGATGCAAAAAACTCGAAGGACACCATTGCAGCAATGCTTCGATGGTAACTAATAACTCCTTATAGAAATTTCAAATTTGCACTTACATGAGACTTCTACAATCAGGTCCTCCATGTATTGGTGTATTATGGCCACCTCTACTTTGTCTGTTGATATTTTTATACAGTTTGGCGCCTGATGATCAGGACTAATTATTTTTAGTAACTGGCTTGCCATTTGTTGTTATTGCTTATGTCTCTTTACTTTTCCTGTAGATAATCTAGTTTCAATGTGCTCTGGGTTCCTGCAGATAAAGAATGATTCTTTAGCTAATTAAGCATTTTTTTCAATTACTTATTTAATTTATTTTCTTATTCCCTATTTCATGCACGTATCTACCAAGAGGTCCACTCCTACTCTCATTCCCGCCAGGACTTACACGTACTTGCTTAATTTTCTGCCCAGAGTCCATAGGATATCTAAATGATACCTAAATTTCCTGTATGTAATGAAATTCGTAGTGGAATATACACATTTAAATGTTACCATGTTAGTTTGTAGATGTGCATTGGTACAGTGAGGGCTCTTGTATGAGATATTGGCTTTCATCAACTGTCGTCCGTGCATGTTGTTTTATGTGTGCCTCTCAGCCTGTGTTTATTTTCCAACAACTTGAGAAATTTGGTTGGTTCTTCGTTGTTCATCTCTCAGTCTGCCTTCTTAATCATTTGATAGTCGTACAAGTAAAAGAAGCATCCTGGGAAGTGTTTGTATACTTTTATCATCACCCATTTGGTCGTTCCCATTTAAGTTCTAGTTTTTATTTCCTTAAATTGTACTCGAGGAACTTCGTATTACATATTTTACCTTGGCAGTTCCGATTTCCTTGTTTTCTGTGATGCGTTTTCCTTTCATCAATTATCAGTCTCAGATCCGTATTCTACCGTTGCAGGTGGTCATTATTGGAAAAGTATAGCTGTAAGGCCTCTAAGCTACATTTGAAACCTCGGAGATTTAAGACATTCATAGAAACTCTGGTTAGTCTCAAGATAATCATGTAACCAATGTGAGTTAAATGATATGAAGTCTGATTGCATGCCTTTGTTATGAAGGGGAACCAACTACTGAAGGACAGGAAAAAGAACATAAGGAAACGTATTTATACCGGAGAAGAAAATTCCTCTACGACTCACGCCCCTGTCCAAACTCAGGGCAAAACATCCGGACACGAAAACCGAGCACTAAAGATAGTTCTTGTTGATGGCCAGAACATCCAGAAACTTGGAACTGGAAAAGGAACTCTAGTCAGGCGAAACATCAATTTAGGAATGAACCGCACCAACTGCAAAAGAGACTCAACTTCTACTAAAACAGAAAAGAAGCGGCAAAAAACTGGTAATGTGCAGAATATTACTATTGAATTTAAAATTCCAAAAGATTTTCCCTATCTCAGCTTTGTGGAGTTGTATACAGATTCTTGAATGAAACTTCAACTGCAATGCATTCTTGATCTGAATTAAAATATTCTTCTGCCGAACTTTTCCCAGTTATTACAGAATGAAAATAAATTATGCACCGTTTTGCACTTGAGCAGACAACTTCATATCTCATTTTAGTTAATGATAGAATGACCAATATGGAGGGGTATATATGGTTCTTATATCATGTAACAAGTCTGTTGGTGATGGATATGTTTGCGGGTATATTCTTTTCTTATTGGTTTTGTATTGTTGGTATTATCAGTGTGTAAGTTTCTTGCACCAAAGTTTCAATTATTTTACTAATACCTCACTGTTACTCTTGTTGCTAAAATTTATCCCTGTAGGCCTTGTAGCAACATCTGCATACAAAAGATGGGAGAAGGCTGCCATTGCTGGGGTATCATTAGTTGCTGATGCTGCCGAACATTTGGAACGAGTGGACACTGACAAAGAGATTGAACATTTGGAACGGGTAGACACTGACGAAGGGATTGATCATTTGGAACAAGTGTACACTGATAAAGAGATTGACCATATGGAACGAGTGGAGACTGAAAAAGATATTCATGTCCAGGAAACACCAGGTGAATGATGAAAGTTCTTATTACATACTGGGGCTTGATTACTCTCTGGATAAATTAGAAATTCACTTATGACTGGATCTTGTTCCTCAAAACTTTTAGGGAATGATGGTTCTCAACATGTTGCAAAAGTGCCGCTCTCTTCACCAGAGCCTCCACATTGCAGTCTTAACGAGAATAATTTCCAAAACTCGAAAAAACTCAAGCTCCAGTTGTTCCCTATCGATGAATGTACTCGAAAAGCGTTGGAAATGGTAGGTTTATGGAACTTATGCATGAAAGGTTGATTTGCAGTTGATTTTGCTGGTGCTTAATTGGGTAGTTTTGGTTTACTGCAAAATGTTCCGAGCTTGACACAGGGCTGTTTCTCGAGGTTTTATGTGTTCTATAGCATGAAATGCTAGGAGATTCTGATTGTGGTTTGTTTGGCTCACTTTCTCAGGATAATCACAATCCACATTTGGAGCTTACTTTGAGTACGCGGAAAAAGATATCATCAGTAGTGGAACATCTTAACCGCAAATGGGGGAAATCGAGCTTATTATCACAAGAGTTGATGCTCTTTCCATACTGGGCACAGAAGGAAAATTTGGTGGGTTATCAGAAGTGGACTAAAGATTCCCCTCTCAGTGCAGCAGATATACATTACCACATTGGAAATCCTTCTACTTTCCGGCTCAGGTTCCCCCCCTATATCTCTTTCGAGTCATGGATTTTGATCTAATGATATAATATACTGATATTTTTATCCGATATAAGGTATGGCTGGTTCTCAAAAGCCGAAGTTGAATTAGCAACAGCTCAGGCATTATCATGTGAGAACCGAAATGAGCAATATCTGAACATTAATACGGGGAAAGAGCATAATGGAGCTGAGAAGCTAAGTGGTTCCTCAAATGACCAGCCAGTCTCTTTGGAACAAATTACTGCTCCGATTTCCTCATCAACATCTGTAACAGTTACAATGAGTAGGCATGGTGGCCCTCTTTCCAGCAGAGAGACTGAAGCTGTAGAAGCTATGAGACAAGTGTATAACACGGTATGTTTTTGTGTGCCCAAGCATATTTGCATTTCATTAAGTTTGGGAACAAATACTGCTACTGCACCTGAAGTTTGGACAGTTTGCTGATCTTCTGAAGTTCCAAACAGTTACTGAAAGAACTCACTAAATTTTTGCAATTAACTCGCTACTGTTACCAAGTACTTGCTGGATGAAAAGATGAGCATACCACATCTTAGCAGGACTCAGTAATTACTGTCTTTTCAGGGTTCTGTTTGTAAACGTCCTCCAATTTAGGTGGTGAGACTAGGCTAGATGTGGAGATATTGTATCTCTGGATCATAGACATTTTCGCATTGAATGTCATTTGAAAATTTATTTTCCTTGCAGAAGGACAGGGCTATGTCTTCTGGCGACTGGGCTGATAGTCTTACCAGCATAAGCATGGGAGATCTACTATCCGACTCAATGCAGAACATGGATGTCAACTGCACTGAGTTTCCAATGCCTGTTAACTCTAACTTTCAGATTCCATTCAGTTGCGACTCCTTTGATGCTGCAATTGCCGCTCACATTTACAAACATGAAAATAAGGTTGACTTACAGCAGGGACTTGCATCTCATGGACCTTCAATTTGGGATGCCGAAGAAACATGTGATGCCTTTGCTTTCCAGAAACGTGCTGCTTTCTGTGACGCAGTTCAAACTCCAACCAGAAATGGTTCTCTGGAGGCGCATACACAAACTACTGCGGTGAATCTTCCAGCTTCTGATAATAAAATTGAGGTTAGTATTCAGACTGAAGAATCTGTTGTACATTAAGATTGCCATTTTAGAGTAGCAAGCTGCAAGTCTACTTGGAGTTCAAGTTTGTAACACTCTGTTCTTACT
Source organism: Plantago elongata (assembly GCA_036897095.1). Lineage (NCBI taxonomy): Eukaryota > Viridiplantae > Streptophyta > Magnoliopsida > Lamiales > Plantaginaceae > Plantago > Plantago elongata. Next base: position 22,991 of record JAYMSP010001405.1, on the reverse strand, counting down.
TTCCTACAGGAGTCGGTTGATATGGGGAAATTGGATGACATTGATCCTACCTGTGGAGTTGATGAACTGCAACCTGTTCATACTTTAGATAATCTGACCAAGGATTTCGGTGGGCTCACTGACATCTACTGGGTAAGCATTTTTTTCTTCTTGCAGTTAATATGATGGATTGTACTTAATAAGTACACTCCGGAGTCCAGAGTTCTCATTTTCCAGTTTCAGTTTTGGGTGGCTAAACTTTGTTACACGATGAATTTTGTGGTGATCATGGTTCTGAATCTAATAAAAACTTCTTTCTGTGGCACAGCCCGACTCCTTAGGACCGTTAGAGTTGGAAGTACCCCCTCGTAGATACCATGACGACGATCTAATTCTTAGTGATAGCTTTGGTGGGTTGAGTCGCCTCATAGCAAACAGTATGGATTCACTCCAGACATGCTCATTTCTGGATTTCGACAAGAAAGAAGCTGCTGAATCACCAGGTGAGGCCCGGCCCAGCGTCTCTTTCTCAGATTTTAAAATCAGAAGTGAGGTTTGAATGAACAAATCAGAGATGACAAATAGTGTATGTAGTCTAATCTTGTGAAGTTAATGTTGGCTGAGATAGTATAGATAGGGTCACTTGCTATTGTGAAGGGAACATCATAAACCAGTAGCAGGCTTGGTACTCTATATTATTCAGCCATCAAGTTTTTTTATGTGTAAAAAGTTAGTTTCAAGAGTTGTTCTTATGGCTAGATACTTACCAACTTCTAGCCCCAATGTTATAAAATCGTGTATATTTAGTTCGACTTCAAAGAATGAACCTATTTGCTAAATAACATGAAATTACTGTTTTGACACAATTTCTTGTTCATTGTAGCATGACAGTTTGAAAGTGCCCAATTTGTAAAATTTATTTGATCTCGTGTTAGAATGAGAACTAGACATGAAAGTGGGATATTTGTGGAAAAACCAGGCCCTTTAGTTTTGTTTCGTTTCGTTTGAGATGAAGACACTACAGGCCCCATTGCAGATGCAATGCAGAGTCAGATTTACTTGTTCTATGATTAGGTTGTCACTGTTAATATTGGTTCTTTATCACAAAAAAAGTTAAAACAAGTGGAATATGCGGTAGAGAAGCTATGGTCACGGGTTAGGTGAAGCACATCATATTGACTTGTTCAACTAGTCCTCCAAAAGTGAAAGAGATCGGTCCCGGAAATCTCCATATATAAGTGTATAAATATAAGTGTATAAGTGTAGTAGTTAACTAGAAATTTAAATTAAACAAAATACAGTAAATAATGTACTTTTGGTGACAAAATGTATCGTACAATTAATATTGTTTTTTTTTTCATTTGTTGGGTTACCAATATATTGATATTATTATTTTTCATTTGTTGGGTGTTGGTAACTTATTTTTTAGCGAATGGTTTTGTTAAACAATTAAAAACGTTAAGTTTATAAAGTTATGCGGTACGAGGAATTAACACTCCGGATTCCTGATTTGGTTAAATTTCCGAAAGGGAAATGTAGCCTGAGTGTCTGGAGCAGGTGGGCATTTCTGGTAATCTGTCGCGTTCCCACAAGAGACCGCAATGATTTTATTTAGCAGAAATAACTGACCTCCATCTCTATTCCAGAAATAACTAAAATAAGGTATAAACAATAGTAATAATCAAAGTATCAACTACTAGTACAAGCAGTATTTACCGTCTCGTTTGCGTCCTAATTAACGTGCAACCATATTCATCGTTTTCCCAATTATAGTATACCCACTAGAAATGCTTATTCCAATGTTATCTCAACTTGAAACCAGTGCAGACTGTGCAGTGCATGTGTAAATCCAGATGACATAATACTGATCTTCACAACTATGCCAGTTTGTTTCAAATTATACTTGCTACATCACCTGGATGTCATCCATGAGTAACTGCGCTACTTCAAATGATCGTGGCTCAGTCGATTAGTTTTCGACTCTTTCAGCCATCAAAACTTACTAATGACCAGTCACACCAGCTGAGTGATGTAAGCATCAAGTAATCACTTCACCAATTGCACCTTCATATAATTGTCCATACATAAATAGCCTTCTTCCACTTAACAATTCACACTCATTTTCAAGTAGACAATATTCCTTAACAACTACTTACAAGGCTTCTTCTCCCCATATGAAAATGGAGAATACAAAAGTAAAGCCTCATGCAATAGTGTTCTCATACCCTCTCCAAGGCCACTTAATCCCATTCGTGAGGCTAGCCATAAAACTCGCCTCAAACGGCCTCAAAATCACCTTCGTCAACACTGAATCCCTCCACCATCAAATCTCCAAAGCGAGAAACATACCCATCGATCAAGATATTTTTGCAGAAGCACGCGAATCAGGACTGGATATTCAATACACCACAGTTAACGACGGGTTTCCTATTGGGTTCGACAGGTCCCTGAACCATGACCAGTTCATGGAGGGCGTTCTGCATGTTTTATCAGCTCATATAGACGAACTTGTAGCGAATTTGGTGAAGAAAGATCCGACTATAAATTGCTTTATTGCGGATACGTTCTATGTATGGCCGTTGATGATAGCCAAGAAGTATGGTCTGGTGAACATATCGTTCTTTACGGAACCAGCACTTATACTGACTCTGAACTATCACATCCCACTGCTAAGGAAGAACGGCCACTTTGCTTGCTCTGGTTTGTTTTCTAGGACACTCATTCTAAAGTGATGCAAAAGATTCAAATTTGCTTAACAATTACTTACTCTAGCCTAATCAATCTGTTTTCACTGTTTTATCAGACAATCGAAGGGATGCAATTGACTACATTCCCGGGGTAAAATCAATCCTGCCGACCGATTTAACTTCCTATCTTTCAGCCAGAGACAACATATCAACTCCAGTGCACCGGATCATTTACATAGCTTTTGAAGACGCGAAAAAAGCAGATTTCATGATTTGCAACACTATTCAAGAGCTTGAACAGGAAACAGTTTCAGCTTTACAGAAAATTCAGCCTTTCTACTCAATCGGCCCGATATTCCCTCCGGGCTTTACCAAGGGCTCTGTATCATCAAGTCTTTGGGCCGAGTCAGATTGCACCCAATGGCTGAACACGAAGCCTGATAGGTCAGTTTTGTATCTTTCATTTGGAAGCTATGCACATACTAGCAAGCAAGTGATTGAGGAGATAGCTCATGGGCTGTTGATTAGTGGAGTGAACTTCATTTGGGTTCTCCGGCCTGATATAGTCAGCTCGGATGAGACAGATTTCCTGCCTGCTGGATTTGAGGACCAAATCAAGGGCCGGGGATTGATCGTGTCGTGGTGTAGTCAGTTGGATGTCCTTTCTCATCCAGCTGTTGGTGGATTTATCACGCACTGTGGATGGAATTCGATACTAGAAAGTACCTGGTGTGGTGTTCCATTGATTTGCTACCCTTTGCTGACTGATCAATTCACAAATCGGAAACTAGTGGTGGATGATTTGAAGATTGGAATCAATTTGTGTGACAAGCCAGATGTGTCGAGAGAAGGTGTTCGTGAGAAAATTAACTATTTGATGAACGCAGAAAAATCAGAAGGTATCAGAAAGGAAGTCGAGAAAGTGAGAAAATTCCTAGAAGATGCAATGGAAACAAATGGATCATCAAACCAAAACTTCAATCAGTTTATCAAGGATTTGGAGGCCAAAATTTCCAAGTTTAGAGGTTTAGCCACGGATAATGGTGAGCGTTCTATCAGTAATGGTTTCCATTGATCAAATTCATGACTGATATTTCATGGTTTGCCAATAAATTGTTATCCAGTTTGGACCTTACATATGTAATATACTTGGCATATTTTTCTGATTTGCATTTGTATTGTTGTTACATGTAACAGATAATGGCAGGGAGTGAAATTTCACTGTTTTCCTAGTCTAAACAATCATATCAGTTCTTCAGAAGGTATCATATACCAGAACAATTTTATGTGCAATATAAAATTTTCAGGGTAATAAAGCAGATCGAATAGCTTCTCCGAAAGGAACTGATTGCTATAAAGTTCATTTGAATCAACAGAGTCAAATCTTTCAAACCAAATGTTTCACATGAAAAAGATGATCAACATATTCAGTATTTCCCTGGCCTATCCTTTTTGATCAAAGCATTTTCTTTGACAAAATTTGGATTGGAAGCTCTTGAGTAGGCACTGGTAACGGATCCCTCCTAAAGCAGTCATCGTTGCAGCAGAGCGTCCATGTGAAGTGCGTAACAAGATAGTGTACTGTCAGTAGTGTCTCAATCTTAGCAAACTCATATCCTGGACATATACGAGGCCCCCCTCCAAACGGTATGTATGAGTATGGTGGTATTGATGCTGGATTTTCGAATCTTGAAGGTTCAAACTTCTCTGGTTCTGGAAAAATGGCATCATCCATGTGAGTCATGGCGGTAACCCACAATATCTGCTCGTCAATTCAACATAAGAATGAAACGTTAATAAATTGCTTTACGGGAACATGAAGAATGTTGAAGATGATTTCCTTACCTGCCATCCCTTTGGTATGAAATAACCTTCGTACTCCACGTCCTCTATGGTTTTGCGAAATCCTCCAAATATGGGAGGGATTGTTCGAAGAACCTCCATAGCAACTCTCCAGGTGTACTTCATCTTGGCTAGATCTTCCCAAGTCAGCAACTCTTGAGAGGGCTTGTTTTTTCTCATCTCTTCTTGTTCTTCAGATTCCAAAAAACAAAATGAGAAGCTGGAAATGTTTGGTACTAGAAATGAAGTATGTAATCAAGTTTTTTTAACATTTCACAGTTCATTCTTTCAGCCGTATTATCTGCAGTTAATTCCTACATAAAACCTTGAAGATAAAATCAGTGAAAGATGAAGAAAGTTATACCATTGAGAACAGCAGCATATATAGCCGGATTCTTTCCTAAGAGACGAACGATGAATGTAATAAGAATGGAGGAAGTGTCATGTCCTGCAACCATGATCAACATAACATTGTGTATTATCTCATCCTCAGACACCGATTCTTTTCTGTCTTTCTCATAAATGCTGAGCAAGCAAGTAATGAGGTCTTGATGAGTCGGAGCTCCATTTTCAAGTTGACTTCTTTTCTCCTTTATAAGTCCTCGCAACAGTTTCTGAACCTCTGTACTGGCCTTGACACTGCAGTTGAAGCGTGAGAAGGGCAGATTGATCGGTATTGACCACATTCCTTCAAGCATCTGCTGGAAAAGGTCGATAAATACGTCTCTTCTTGCTCCACGTTCAAGCCCAAAGAGAAGGGAGCATATTATGTTGAATGTTAGAATTTTCATCAGCGGTAGAACCTGAGGAACATAAAACAGTGGCATTATTTTGCCATAAGATTGATACATGCCAGTTTCTATACTACTTCTCAACTGAATTTAGAGTATATATAACTAATGAAAGGTGATGTTCCTTTAGAGAATGCACCCTCCGCAATGGTATGACCACTCCACTACTACAATGAGGCGTGAGACTACTGGGGTCTAGTGTCTAATTTTCCGATCCAGTGACTATACTCTGTATGATCCAAACAGTAAAAATTTCTTCACTGTGTGAATCCTAACAAAGGCATACATACCGTGATTTTGTCGTTCCCTTGCCAATGCGTCTGAAGATGAATTCTGATCTCTTCCTCCATCTTACCGACATAATTTTTCAACGAATCAGGCTTGAGAAACGAAGTAAGAGCATCTCTGACCCGCTTATGATCTTCAGCCCTGAGCTCCAACAAACACCGGTCCCCCAGTATCCTTTTCACCGAGTCCGTCTGTTGGTTACTCAACTTATTACTCTCAGTGAAGACAAACTTGTTTGCAGCCTGCCCTGAAATAAAAACTGTTGGTTTCCCAAACAGGCTCAGCTTCGATACAGGACCGTATCGTTTAGCTCTATCCGTTATCCATTTTTCAGCAGTGTTGGCCCTCATAGCCCAGAGGAAGCTGAGACTGTGTCCAATTATCGGTATCCCTAGTGATCCTGGCGGTAGCCGGTCCGATGATCCTCTCCTTTTTCCTAGTAGGAGGAATAGTATTGGCAGAACAAACAAGGATAAGGTTAAGAATATAGTGGTCATTGCAAGACTATGAGATCTATTGCATCACAGATTAGCAGAGCAGATCATCAGGTTTTATATAGTACTTCTACTAAAGAAATAATAAGCCTGATTGTCTAAATCTGAATTGAGTTTTTCAACGTCTTTTGTTTGTTGCTGGGAGTATCTTTTCATCAACAAGGTTCTCATCTCATAGGTTAATGAATATATTTCTCCAGTGTATACAATAATTGAATTTAATAATAGGTTTCATATTTTCAATATTACTTAGTTTTATAAAAGTCCTCTTTCATTTGTACCCAAGATGCTTAATGGATCTCTTTATTACTTACTTTTGTCACTTTGTGTTATGTGCGCGTGTTAATTTGAAGGGTTTGAAAAATACATTCACATGTGATCCGTTTGTGTGACTTGATAAAACAAATGATCAACCCATCTGTGAAGATCAGATTATCAGAATATCAATTGCAAAGAACAAGCAAAAAGTACATATGCTTTGAATTGGTTGACAATAATAAGCAATTTAAACATCTGCAGCTTCAACAGAGTAGCTAGTTATTCTTGGAATGCATGGACCTTATCCTTCAACTCCACAAGAAATTTATCAAAGCTCGTTATGGATGATCCACCATCACCCATTGCATCTCGGAACATATTGCTCAGTTTCTTGATATTGTTCCTCATTTCCTTGGATGTTTCTGTACCCATCAGTCTCTTGATCTTCTCTGCTACTTCCTCCTTCGTAACAACATTCCCGTCACAAAGATGTAATCCGATCTTCCAATCATCAACAACTAGTTTCCGATTAGTAGGTTGATCTGCAAGAAATGGATGACATATCATAGGAACGCCACACCACATAGTCTCCAAAGTCGAGTTCCACCCACAATGCGTCATAAATCCTCCAACTGCTGGATTAGATAGCACAACAGTCTGGTTACACCAAGGAACGAATAATCCACGATCTCCCACCTCGTCTACGAACCCTTTAGGCAGAACTCCGGTTCCATCACGAAGCACCCAAATAAAATTTACTTCACTAAGCATTAGCCCATAAGCTATTGCTTCAGCTAACTCATTATCACTCCCAACAATGCTACCAAATGAGACATACAAAACTGAGTCTACCGGCTTGGATTCTAGCCATTTTGTACAATCTGATTCGGCCCAGAGGCTCTTAGGGACAATTGTTTCAGTTAGATCAGACCAAAAACCTATTGGCCCTATTGCAAAAGTGCGGTTCTTTTGATTCAGAAACGAAATTGTCTCTTCTTCAAGTTCCTGTACAGTGTTCATCAAAAGGAAATCTGCATATTTCACCTGTTCGAATGCTGCATGATGAATCTGGACCAGCGTGTCTGTAATTGCAAGTGGATCTAGTTTTGGGTCATGAAGAAAGCTCATCAAGTCCTTTACCTTAATTGGCGAAACTCCTGGTATGTAGTCGACCATATCCTCACGATTACCTGAATGATACATATTAGAGATTTACAAAGAAAAAAGAGCCTCACACATGAAGAGATAGTGCAATATGGAGTATATATGGTAAAAAGAGAAAGGCTAGAGAGCGTAGAGGCCTGTTCTGTATTTTGAGCGTTCCTACAGCTTTAAATACCGTAAAAAGAGAAAGGCTAGAATCATTCAATACTAATAGGGGTTTGCAGCTCAGTAAGAAGCTTCCCTTCAACCAATAGGTTTTGCGATTTCAATAAACAAATAAATAGGGCTTTGCAGCGTACGAATAAACCGTTGGAGTCAAAGTGTTTGTTTTGAGCAAATGCATAGAAGAATAACATACTACCTTTGTACTGATAATGGCCATTCTCTTTCAGAAGATCCCAATGATACATAATACAGTAAACTTGAGCCGGTTGAGTCCACAATGACACATTCGCCAGATTATACTTCTTGGCGATAGTTGCAGGCCATGAATAGAAACTGTCTGCAACCAAGAACGGGATCAAAGATGCATCATCATTTTCTTGGAGCATATGCCCAATTAGTTCATCCACACGTGATGGAAATTCAGTTAGTAGCGATTCCCAGTACTTGTTGAAGTTGAGCCACCTATCATATTCATTAGGAAAGCCATCATAAATGGTCTTGTAACGTATGTCAAGACCTGCTTCGCAAGCTTTGGAGAACAAATTCACGGTTGCGTCACCAGTAGGGCTGCTCTTCCGATAGGCTTCTGAGATAATGTGATCAAAGTGTTGAGTGTGAACAAATGTGATGGTGCAGCCACTTGAAGCTAGCTTAAGAGCCAGGCTGATGAAAGGTGTTATGTGACCCTGGTATGGGAATCCAACCATTATGGCATGTAGTTTTTTTTCAGCCATTATTGATATGATTAATTTCTCTCTATGTGATTTAAGAAGAAACTTGAAACAGAGTCCCCTGTCTATTTATACTATGTGGATCTTACAATAGGTTGTGTTTTACTGTTTTACTAGATAGATGGTATCACATTTGAATGGTGGTAATAAATACAGCAAAAACTGAGACAAACTTGATAATTATATACACTCCATTTTCCAGCATAAGTATATAATAGAATTTATACTCCAACAGTATATTTGGAGCCAGAGGCGGACCGAGCCCCGGGCTATAGCCCGGGGTGCCCCAATTTTTTTTTTTTTAAATTTCTTTGGCTGAACATATTATGTATATTATCATCTGAACTAGAAATAATGTTAAATTGGTCTTATAGTCTAGTGGTCATGAGCTCTTATTAAGTTCTTGCATTGTACAAATAACCCTTGTTCAATTCTTTAAATTGCATCCAGATTCGTTCGAAACTTAAGAAATTCTTAGATAAACCCCCCTATCTAAAGAACAATTTAGCTAGGCCTGCCCCTGGCAACAAAGATATGTAAATGTGATTTACCATCCATCTATAAACATTTATTTTAACTTTCAAGTGGATACAAATTGGCAACTGCTTTCTCTATTAAAAGGCATTTTTATGAAGATGAAGATCCCGAAAGCAACTGGGAGTGTATATCGGATTTTATTAGATACTGTAACAGATTTCCTTTTGATAATTGGACACCAAAAATAGGTTGATGACGACCCTAACGAATTATTGTTTCTGTCTGATTATCATTTCCGTGTTTGAAGAGAATAGAGGTCACGCATGACCAAAAATAGAGAGCGCAATAATGTGCCTATTTTCTACGGCATGTTATGATCTGATCTTTACCCAAGTGGGGCTAATTGCCAACGAAGAAGTCAAAATTTCAAAATGCATGGTTTCGCCATGCATCAAAATTCTTATCATTAAGGAAGCGAAATGAGAATTGAATAGGTACTAAATGTTAAAAAATTATTTATGCTTGTGGGCACTAGGAAGCTACTTACCATTAAAAAGTTCAGTTCAGTACCTGTACGACTTACTGAAGCAGAGGTCCAATATCATGCCGCAGCTCACAGGGCATGTTTCAACTTTTTAGCTATAGCATAATAAACAAGTGGACTACAATTACGTACACATCAAATCACGCATCTATGTCAAGTCATTTAGTCTTACAAGTCTCAGCTACCTTACTCCCTATATTTTACTGAAAACATCACGTTTCTTTGAAAGTTCTACTTTAATTCACATTTTATATCTACTGACATTTGTGAATATAAGTAGCCAAAAACATTCTCTGCATGTAGCATATCTTTTACTTTATTCCAGTTCTTGTGTTTAATTCCGTTTGTACAGTCCGTAGTTAGACGTACAGTTTAGTCTGAGCCTTTTTATATCTTATAAACAATTCACTGTAACTCTATTGTACACTAATAGTGGGACGAATAACGCTTAAAGTAAAGCGATTTTAATTGTGCCTAATCATCCAAACTTACCTAAACACTAACAGTTATATCATATCTCCATATTTCAACATTATCCTCCGCAGTGGGATAGTCTGTTTCTATTACTGATTCAATGATACACTCTGTGGTTTCAATTCATATGTACCACAAAGAGACGCATCCACGAATTTCAGTCTGACTAGTTCGGCAGGCCTGGAGATAGAGATTATGAATATAACAGATATTGCACAATGTCGTGGAGATTGGATGATCATCAAACCGCAACTTTAGATCATTTCATTAAGGATTTAAAGTCGAAATTATGATACGAATTTAAGATTAACAGGCCATATATGTTCATGATCAGTATTGTGTTGGTTGGAGGCATATTTTAAATTCCAATTTTTCTGTCATAACGTTATCTCTTTGACGATTAATTTGGACAAATTGGAACTTGTTGACAGTGTATCCATTAATTACACCTCTAGCTAATATCCTAGTAGCCAAAAACAAGCTGTAGTTGTACTATACTCCAAAATGGTTGTATTCAGAGTTGAATACTACTATTAATAATAATTTGGGATCCATAATAATTCTAATGGTCCATATCTCTGGTCTATTGCATGTCAAAATCACTTCTGTTTTCATACACAAACGGTTCATTTGAAGGTTATAATACTGGACTGAACAAAACAACAGAACATAACCACACCATAGAAATGGCTTGCCAGAGGCACTGTAAGCTTCATGCCATAATTTTTCCTATGCCTTTTCAAGGCCACATCAACCCGGCTATCAATCTTGCCTTGAAGCTTGCTTCAAAAGGTGTTGCTGTCACATTTGTTCAGTTCGAGTTTGCTCACCAGAAGTTGTCTCAAGCTCAGAATAGCAATACGAGTGAACTAGACTTCTTTTCTGAAGCACAAAAATCAGGTCTTGACATACGCTACACAGTTCTCAGTGATGGTTTACCTTTAGAATACAATCGAAATCTATACCTTGATGAGTACTTGAAGGTTCTGCAGACAGATTTTCCGGAACAGGTTGACGAATTTATCAGAAAAACTATTCAAAGTGATCCAATTTCGGTTCCTTTCATTGTGGCTGATACCTTTTACGAATGGCTTGTGAAAATTGCCAAGAAGTACAGCCTCATGAGCGTTGCATTTTGGACACAACCGGCATTGGCATTTTCCATAATACGCCACTTAGACCTTCTCAAGGAACATGGTCATTTCCCATGCAAAGGTATGTAAATATCTATCAATTCAATACACAATGAACAAAACTGTTACTTCTATCCAAGCTTAATTCTCTGATTTGCTACACTATGCAATTATTTTGAATATTGTTTTCATTAAATAGTATTTTTCTTCGACATCATCAGATGAGATTGAGGAGGATATAAGTTACCTTCCTGGAGTGGAGTCATTAAATACTAGGGACATCATGCCATATCTCAAGGAATCAGCATCAGGAAGTTTTATAACAGAATCAGCCTCATCTGTATGTGTGGAACTTAAAAACGTCGACTTTGTCCTACACAATGTGGTGCAAGAACTAGAATCAAACACATTATCAGCACTAAACAAACTCCAGCCAAATTTCGCAATTGGTCCTGTTAACTTTGCCACAATTCTTGCAAACACTGTAACCAAAAGTCTATTGTTTGAATCAGACTGCAGTCAATGGCTGCACTCTAAGCCTGCCGGATCTGTTTTGTATGTTTCTTTTGGGAGCCTTGTTCAAACTGATGAAAAGGTCATTGATGAAATAGCAAACGGGCTTCTTCTAAGTGAAGTTAACTTTATCTGGGTGGTTCGCTCAGATCTTGTAAACTATGATGACACTGATGTTTTACCAAAAGGATTCAAGGATAAAATAAAGAACAAAGGATTAATCGTTCCATGGTGCAATCAGGTGAAGATTCTCTCAGATCCTGCTGTCCAAGGTTTCTTGACGCATTGTGGGTGGAATTCAGTACTGGAGAGCATTTGGTGCGGTGTTCCAATGATATGTTATCCTATATATTTCGATCAACCTATCAACAGGAAACTGGTAGTAGAACAATGGAAAATTGGGATTGATCTTTGTGATAAGAAATCTGTTTTCAGGGAAAAGATAGCAGAGAAGATTAAAAATTTGATGACTGGGACTATTGCAGACGGCTTGAAGCAAGAGATCAGGAAAGTAACAGCAACAATGCACAATGCAATCGAAGCTGGTGGATCATCTGAGAACAATGTTGATAAATTTATGAGTGATTTGAAGCAAAAAATTAATGACAGGGCTTCCGATGATTAAGCTATTAGCAGCTCACAACACATTATATTGTGGTAGAAGGTCAAGTAGTAGATTATGAATGATAGACAAGTATGATCCTTTGTAGTCATGATGGGATAGTCTGTTTTTGTAAATGTTTCAATTAGAAATAATGTTGGGTCAATTGATCATTAATACCACATATTAAACCAAAGTATCAACCATGCAGTAAGTTTATTCAGGATCTAAAAGCAATAACCACATAGAAGAACACCAATTTTCCAATCATCAACCACTGGCTTCTATCTCTACCCAAACACTAACATACACAGAGGCTTTCCTATTTCGTATTATGTATTTTGGCCATCAAATCTATGATAAACTGATCTATATTCTTCTCAGATGAACCATCAGTTTCCACTGCACTTTGTAACATACCCTTCACTTTCTTTGATTCTTCTCTCAAGCATTCTGAAATAGTTCCACTCATCAGAACCTTGATCTTCTCTGTGATTTCATTGCTATTAACTGACATTCCATCGAAAAGATTGATTCCAATCTTCCAGTCATCGACTACTAATTTTCGATTAGTAAGCTGATCATATTGTAACGGGTAACATATCATGGGAACACCACACCATATGCTCTCCAGTATCGAGTTCCACCCACAATGAGTCAAGAATCCTCCTACTGCAGGATTCGACAAAACAGTGATTTGATCACACCATGGAATGATCAATCCCCTGTCCTTTATTTCATCCCTGAATCCATCGGGCAAGCAGTCAGAATCTTCTGAACTCACACTATCTGTCCTAACCACCCAGATAAAGTTTACTCCACTCATGAGGAGTCCATGAGCTAGTTCTTGAAATACTGTCTTGTTTGTCCGAACAAAACTACCAAACGAGACGTATATGACGGAGCCAGGAGGCTTAGAATCGAGCCAGTCAGTACAGTTTGATCCGGTATGCAGACTATTGGTTACAGTACTGGTAGCAATGGTTTTGGAAAAAGTAATAGGCCCAATTGCATAGTTTGGTTGCATCTTGGCTAGAGCAGAGAGTGTCTCAGATTCGAGTTCTTGCACTGTGTTAAGGAGGATGAAATCTGCCTTCTTCACTTCTTCAAATGCCTTGATAGTAACCTTTTGCTCTATTTTTGCTACTCCTGATGCCTTGAGATAGGGCATGAGATCCTTTGTACTTATTGAGCCTATACCAGGTAGGTAATCGATGTTCTCTTCAATGTTGTCTGCATAGTATCAAAATACAACTTCATTATTGTAATGAAATTGTGATTCACAGTGTAATCAGGAATCTAAACAAGAGTAGCAAACTGAACACTAGCTAGTGTGCGAGTTAGGCCTAAATGGAGTGACTCTATCATCATTTTGAAAGGGAATCAGTAGTAGAAAAACTAACCTTCACATGGAAAATGACCATTTTCCTTAAGAAGTTCCAAATGGTAGCACAGAGAAAACACTAAAGCCGGTTCTGTCCAGAACGAAACATTCACCATATTGTACTTCTTGGCAACAGTTGCAGGCCAGGTGAACATAGTATCAGTAACCAAAAAGTGTTCTGATAACGGATCAGACTGAATAATCTTTTCGACAAACTCATCAACACGGGCTGGGAAATCCCGCAGCATAGTATGCCAGAAGTAGTCAGAGTGTCGGTCGAATTCCAGAGGAAAACCATCAGAAATAGTGGTGTAATGTATGTCCAGGCCGGATTTTCGTACTTCGGAAAATAAATCTGGTTCGGTTTCAGTGCTGTCTTTGGCTGAGGATAGCTGATGGTGAATGAATTCAAGGTGAACAAAAGTTATGGAAAAACCATTTGAAGCAAGCTTGATGGCTAAATTGACATATGGAGTTATGTGGCCTTGGTAAGGAAGTGCAATCATAATAGCATGCGGCATTCTGATCTGTCCTTGGCTGTGTTTTAGACTTTCTTCTTGATCTAGATGGAACTTGAAGTGATGATTTAAGTAGCTAAACCTGACTTTGAATGTTCAGTGCCCTGAAGACTCCTTTCCACGAACCACCACCGTGAATTATATTATTGTGTGGCTGTCAAGTGTCAATATACTTTTGACTTTGATTCTTCTTTTCCAAGATATTCTGTGTCTTTTCTTTATTTTGAGTGATGACTGTTCCTTCTCCCACTTAAAAAGGAATCCTCTCAGTTCATCTTTCCTTAAATTAATTGGAGTGCCGGCTGAAGAAGCCAGGCTGATTGAATGGTGTTGTAATCACCCGAAACTTAATCGATCGACATGAACCTCAGGGCCGGTATGGGTGCAGAACGTATTAATTGCTTTTCGGGATATCATGAATCATTCAATATCTCTTAAACTTTTTTAAAACTTTAAAGAGTTGTAAATTTGTTTCTCGATAAGTAATATTTGAATGAAAATTACACTATGATATAAAAGATACTTCTTTAATTCAAATTGAGCAGTGTTAAAATAGTTTTTTTATTTACTCCAATATTTTGGTGATCTTTATTCAACTTTTGTTACCTGTAGCGACAAATTTGGTGTGACCGATTCTAGAATTAACTGTCATAAAAGCATCTCAGAAATGTATGCCTGCTGCCACAAATTCTTTTTTGCGAAAATAACTTTTTTCTTAGTGGAAGCACATGTCATATTCACGAGATATGAAAATAGTGTGCGTTACATTAACAATATACTCAGTGAGAAATTTGCAAGGTCTATATTTGACAAATCTAGCTAGCTAATCAGCTAGAAGTGTAACTGAAGTTCAAAATCTGATTATATAACTAATTTGAATTATACAAGTACAGAAAACACCGATGATCAAAGCAAACTGAAAAGTTATGACAAAAAATGACATTAAAAATAAGTGATGCAATAGCAACCCATGATGAAAGAATATTAGTTCGAACTTCGAAGTGTTGATCTTTGCGTTCAAATCCACAATGAATTGATCCAAATTACTGTCGGACGATCCTGCAATTTCCAATGCCTTGTGCAGTGTTTCTGTCACTTTCTTGATCTTTTCCTCCAGGCCTTGTGAACTAGTCAGCTGCATGAAGTTTGTGATATTCTCTGCAACCTTTTCCCTTTCAACTGATTTTCCATCACATAGACTACACCAAGTTTCCAATCATCAACCACTAGCTTCATGTTTGTAGGTTGATCGAATGTGTTGGAAAGAAAATAATTTTACAGGGACCAAAAGTGAGAAATCAGAAAGTCAAAACTGTAAAGAAAAGAGAAGTCTGGGGACTGTATTCTTGAAAAGAAGAAAATCAGAGACTGTATCGTAGCAATGAGAAAGTCTTGGACTAAAGGGTAAACATTTGAATAACACGGAACCAATGGGAGCTTGCCAACGCATTAATTGAAGGCGCCAAACTCGGGGAATAGCCGTCTGCGACACACATGATCAACTATCTCCGTCATTTCTGTACTTGCTAGCTGTACGAACATGGCGATCACCATTGGATTGATTTGGAGCTGAAATTAATGGCTGTTGTTCTGATTTTTTTAGGGTTTTTCTAGTTGTACCTATTTCGACCAATCCTATATTTTTAGTTTTCGTTTTCCTTTAGTAAATAGCTCGATTTTTCAGCTATATAATAACCCTAGTCTGAGCTTCTTGTAACTCACTCTTTTCAAATCAATATACAGTCTCTTCTCTTCACTCTTATGAGAATTTTAACATGGTATCAAAGCCTAGGTTCTGAACCTTTTGCTCTTTTTGATCTGTTATCTTGATTCTCCCTATAGAAAAGTTTCTTCTGTCTTCTTTCTGCTCATCACTCTGATATCATGTCTTCTACTCCTCCTACTTCACCTACTCCACTGCCTTCTCCGCCCCCTCTTCCCAGGGTTACTCCTTCTGAGGATCCTTACAATCCGTTCTATCTTCATCACTCAGTAAACTCCGTTTCTGGAGCTATCTCTCCCATCCTTGACAAGAACAATTTTCACACCTGGTCACGTGCTTTCCATATGTCTTTGCTCATAAGAAATAAGGTTGGCTTTGCTGATGGATCCATTGTCATGCCTGCAAGGGATGATGTAAAGATTAAAGCTTGGCAAAGGTGTAATACTGTTGTGTTGTCTTGGCTCATTCACTCGGTTTCTCATGAGATAAGGAGTAACATTTTGTACATGCAGACATCACAAGAATGCTGGAAAAAACTAAAGTGCTATGCGCAACCTAATGATGTAAGAATATTCCAGCTTCAACAAGAGCTGAGTAACATCACTCAAGGTACATGGTCAGTCTCTGATTTCTTTACCAAGCTGACTAGCTTATGGGAGGAACTCAGTGACTATAGGCCAATACCATCTTGTATTTGTGCTGAATGCAAATGCAACATTGCTGCAACTCAAGAAAAAGCTCAAGATACTGATAAGATCTTTAAGTTTCTCATGGGGCTTAACAACTCTTTTGATATGATAAGAGGCCAGATAATCATTATGGATCCGAAGCCTTCTCTGGATAAGGCACACTCTTTGATTTTACAAGAGGAAAGACATAAAGAAGCTAGATATTTAGCTCCTATAGTGGAATATGCAGATATGAACGTTGGTTTTAAGAGATCTAAAGAGAAACTCTTCTGTCTTAACTGTCCAAATATGGTGAATTATACTGTGGAAACATGCTTTAAGGTGCATGGTTATCCTCCATCTAATCAACCCAAAAGGCCCTTTATGGGGCGTGGTGGCTATAGAGGCCGGGGAGAAAGAGGAAATCAAGGCACAAGGGCAAATCATGTCAACACTGACAAAGCCAACAACTCGGACATCACTCCTCTTTCACCAATGATCAGTTGCAACACCTTTTGTCTATGGCTATGAAAAATGGTTATGGGAGCAACACTGATGAACCTAGCAGCTCAAACAATCCCACTAGAACAAACACTGAGAAACTACCTGAAGCATATCATGCAGATATGTCATATAAAGTTAATTTTATTTTCAATTTTTTTAAAAGAAACATGGTTACTTGACTTAGGTGCTTCAGATCACATTGCGAGATCTTCTTTATATTATACACACAATGTTAGAATATTAAATTCTTATGTTCAGCTGCCTAACTCTACACAGGTAGAAATTACTCACATTGGTGACATAGATATACCTGGCAAGTTAACACTTAAGAATGTTTTTTTGTGTGCCTAGTTTTAACATTAATCTTATATCTGTCAACAAGCTATGTTCTGACAATGAGATCTCAATCTTGTTTAAAAAAAGTGAATGCTTAATCCTGCAGAGAAACTCTACCTTGAGGGCTGCATAGACCAAGATTGGGCAGAGTGAAGCATCAAAAGGACTCTACGGCATCAATGAGTTTTTAAAATCACCTAAGGCACTAGTCAACTCCAGCTTGAAAAGACATGATCAAGAGGCAGATAATATAGATCATGTGTGGCACTTTAGGCTAGGACATCCTAGTAGTGATAAAATTTATGTTATGTCTTCTTTGTTTCCTGAGATCAAGTGTAGCAAGTTCTCTTTCTGTGAAGTTTGTCAAAAATCTAAACAGAAGAAACTTTTTTTCCTATTAATAAAAGTTCAGTTAGCTTATCTATTTTAGAATGCTTACAATGTGATTTATGGGACCTTATGCCAATGCAACTTTGCATAATCAACACTATTTTCTGACTATATAGCTAGTAAATGACTATAGCAGAATGACTTTGGTATTTTTACTCAAAACTAAATCAGACACAAAAACAATTTTAATTAACTTTATTTTCCTTATTCAAAATCAAACGGACAGAAAAGTTAAAAGAATTAGAACTGATAATGGACTTGAGTTTAAAATGAATGAATTTCTGAATAATCAAGGCATTTTACATCAGAAAACATGTGCTTATACTCCAGAGCAAAATGGTATAGTTGAAATAAAACATTAACACTTGTTAAATATAATAAGATCATTGCTCTTTAAGGAAAAGCTGCCTAAATGTTTTTGGAGAGAAGCAATTCTTACTGCAACATATTTAATTAACAGGATTCCCACCTCCTGTATTGAACAATATCTCCCCATTCTTCACACTTTTTAAAGTAAAACTCTATTATAACAACCTTAAAACTTTTGGTTGCTTGTGTTTTGCTTCCACTGAAAAGGTGGGAAGAACTAAATTGGATCAAAGAGAACAAAAGAGCATCTTTTTAGAATATCCAACAAATGTGAAAGGATACAAGTTATATGATTTGTCAAGGAAAATCATGTTTATATCAAGAAATGTGATTTTTATAGAGAATGTATTCCCATTTGTAGAAGAAGAAAATAAAGAAATAAGAATTATTTCACCAAATATCTTTGAAAAAGAATGGGAAACAACTCACTTTTATGAAGAATAGACAAATGTGCACTCAGACTTATCTAATGCAGTAGCTGAAACACCAGATGATATACATGTCACATGAAATACAAATGAACCTGCAGAAAATAGTACTGCAGTCTCTGATAGTGAGACAAGAAATCACAATACTAGTGTTTCAGAGGAGCCTGTGGTGAGTAATAATTATAATACAAGAAAAACCACAAGAAAAATAAAGTTACCATCTAACCTGGACATATATCACCACAATGCCAAAAGTTATGCAACCAGCTCTGACAAAACAAAATATCCCCATTCATTATTTTCTGGGATATGACAAAATTTCAGAAACACATAGAGTTTATGTATCAAATTTATCTGTTATTCATGAACCAGAAAGTTATGAGGAAGCTATTCAGCATAAACATTGGAGGATAACAATATCTGAGGAATTAAAAGCCCTTGCAGATAATAAAACATGGACTATAATACCAAGAACTAAAGATATGAAGCCTATATGGGCTACAAATATGTTTTTAAAATAAAATTAAATAGTGATGGCCATATTGACAAGCATAAAGCTAGGCTTGTAGCTAAAGGTTTTACACAGACATATGAACTTGATTATATAGAAACTTTTAGTCCAGTTGCTAAACTAACCTCAGTTAAAGTATTTTTGGCATTAGCAGCTAAACATAACTGATTTTTAACACAACTGGATGTGCATAATGCTTTCCTTAATGGAGACTTGCAGACCTCAAGGCCTTTCAATTCAGGGGGGAAAACTTAGATACATGTATGTAAGTTACATAAATTCCTCTATGGCTTAAAACAAGCCTCAAGACAGTGGAACTACAGATTAACCATCTTTCTAGTTAATAAAGGTTTCACTCAATCTAAGTGTGAGTATTCCTTATTTACTAAGATTCACTCTGATGAAACAATCACTGCTCTTTTAATTTATGTGGATGACATAATTACAGGAGGTCAAAACTTGCAGGAAATTGATCAGATTAAAGGTGAATTACAATCATAATTCAAGATCAGGGCTCTTGGCAAATTGAAGTATTTCTTGGGTATTGAAATTGCAAGAAACTCAAAAGGATACATATTTCTCAGAGAAAATATGCCTAAAAAATAATAGAAACTGCAGGCCTTTTAGCTTGTAAACCAGTGGTTACTCCCATAGAACAAAACCTTAAGCTTGTTCATGATAGTTCAGAGAGATTGAGCAATCCCACTTTTTACAGAAAATTAATTGAAAAACTTATCTATTTAACCATTACTAGAACAAACCTTAATTTTGCAGTAGGTATTCTCAGTCAGTTCATGAAGAGACCCTGCAAAGATCATCTGAATGCTCTGATGAGAGTAATTAAATACATAAAAGGTAACATTGGTCTAGGTATTTTTCTATCTGCAGATAAAAATCAAGAATTAACAGCTTACTGTGATTCTGATTATGCTGCTTGTCCAACAACTAGAAGATCTACTACATGTTATTGTATTTTTATAAGTGAATCTCTTATTAGCTGGAGAACAAAGAAACAACACACTGCCGGTAGATCAACATCAGAAGCTGAATATAGAGCCATGGCTTTCACTAGCTGTGAAATCATTTGGCTCAAAACATTACTACATGATTTTGGGATTAAGACTGATTATCCTATCACTTTATTTTGTGATAACCAATCTGTTATCTTTCTTACTAAAAATCCCGTTCTTCATGAAAGAACAAAACACATAGAGGTTGATTGTCACTTTATTAAAGACCAAGTCAATGAAGGGATCATCAAAATAGAATTTGTTCCTTCTAAAAATCAATTAGCTGATTTCTTAACTAAAGCAATTTCATCAGCAAGTTTACAAGAAGCATTGATCAAGATGAATGTAAAAAATATTTATCTTCCTCTTGAGGGGGAATGTTGGAAAGAAAATAAATTTACAGAGACCAAAAGTGAGAAATCAAAGGTCAAAACTGTATAGAAAGGAGAAGTTTGAGGACTGTATCATTGAAGAGAAGAAAATCGGAGACTGTATCGTAGCGATGAGAAATTCTTGGACTAAACGGTGAACATTTGAATAACACGGAACCAATGGGAGCTTTGCCAACGCATTAATTGAAGGCATCAAACTCGGGAATAGACGTCCGCGACACACAGGATCAACTATCTCCGTCATTTATGTACCTGCTTGCTGTACAAACATGGGGATCACCATTGGATTGATTTGGAGCTGAAATCAATGGCTACTGTGCTAATTTTTTAGGGTTTTTCTAGCTGTACCTATTTTGTGTATTTTTAGTTTTCGTTTTCCTTTAGTAAATAGCTCGATTTTTCGGCTATATAATAACTAGTCTGAAGCTTCTTGTAACTCACTCTTTTCAAATCAATATACAGTCTCTTCTCTTCACTCTTATGAGAATTTTAACAGAATGTTACAGGATAGCAAATCATAGGAACGCTGCACCAAATGCTCTCCAATATCGAATTCCAACCACAATGAGTCAGGAATCCACCGATTGCTGGATGTGACAGAACCTTAATTTGATCACACCATGGGACAATCAATCCCCTGTCTCTCATCTCATCCTCAAATCCATTTGTCAGGGGATTGGTCTCGTCAGATCTCACAAGATGCGGACGCATAACCCAAATAAAGTTAACTCCACTCAAAAGAAGTCCATTGGCTATTTCTTGAATTATGTGGCTATCTGTTTGAACGATGCTCCCAAACGACACGTACAAAACTGAAACTGGAGGCTTTGCACTGAGCCATTCAGTACAGTCTGAAGCTGACTGTAAACTTTTGGTGACATTTGTTGTAAGATTATTCGAAAAGTTTATGGGGCCGACAGAATACGATGGCAGAAGTTTGTTTAATGCTGATAGTGTGCCTGTTTCTAGTTCTGGAATTGTATTGTGTAGAACGAAATCAACCTTTTTAACTTCCTCAAATATCATTACGACAGTTTTACTCACTATACCATCGAATTCTGATTCCTTGAAATATGGCATCAGGTCTCTCGTATTTATCGTATCAACTCCACGGAGCTTATTTCCTCTTCAATCCCATCTGTTGTTCAAGAGATGAACTAACAATGAGAAATCAGAATTGAGGTACTCTTATAACAAGTGTAAGTGTGTAACTAGCTAACACACAAATGTTCTTTCTAAGTATAGTCTAATTACATACCTTTAAAGGGGAAATGGCCATGTTCCTTGAGGAGCTCTGAGTGGTAACATAGTGAAAATACAAGTGCCGGTTGTGTCCAGAACGAAACGCTCACAAGATTGTATTTGTTAGCAATAGTAGGAAGCCATGCATAACTAGTATCAGCAACAATGAAAGGAACCAAGGATGGATCACTACTTTTAATGGACTTTCCTTTGAACTCATCAACAATAACTGAGAAACCTGTGAGCAAATGCTTCCAGTACTCTTCCAAATGAAGAGACCGGTCGAATTCCAGTGGAAGACCATCATTAATAGTTGTGTAGTGTATGTCAAGACCTGCGTCTTTCACGTTGGAAAACAGATCTACTTCACTAGTAGTATTGTTACTAGCTTGGACTTTTGATAACATATCATGAACAAATTCAAGGTGAGCAAAAGTGACCACAAGGCCTTTTGAAGCAAGATTGATAGTTGGGTTAATATGACCTTGGAAGGGAACTGATATCATGATTGCATGAGGTTTGCCACTCATCAATTAGTTAATCTGGAATGTAGAATTAAGATGGATATAACTAGATATGTCTATAATTATAATACTTATATAGGCCTGTTGAGGAAGTTATGGACACATGTTTCTCTGCTTTGCCTTTTAAATATTTTTCACTTTGATCTCTACGTTGATTTGTACTACATTAGATGTGTCAATAGCTATTTACCATTAATATTGCTATTGATACACTGAACTGATCAAGAAGGTGTCTTATTGCCATGCTTATAACTAAAAAGCCAAATCCATTTTTGACTCTTATGGGAGACTTGCTTGACAAATATATAAGTACTGCATGCGATATTTTTCAACTTTACCTGGTGCCCAATCCGTTTACTGGTAAAAGAGGAAAATGAAGAAACGTCTAATCACCTTTTTTAGTTAACATGATCACAAGACATTTCATCATCTCACTGTAGGACTATTTGTTCGCCTCCTAAAGTTACCAGGATTTTGCGTAAGTTCTAATACTTATAGTTTGTGCACTATTTACGCAATGAAGTAAATTGTGAAAATATGAAATTTTATAGAACAATGCATGTTTATCAGAAGGTATATATACCACAACATGAAATATTACTGACTCAATTACAGAAAGTGTTATCATGCTTAACTGTTAATAAATACTGGCTTTTATCATAACTTACCATTGAATCTTGAGCACAATGAACGGCACCTGGTCTAGTATCTTAAGCAGCTGGAGTCATACTGCTGATTTCATTCTTCAAATCTTGGATGAATTTATCAAAGTTTCTGTCTGATGATCCACCAATTTCATTTGCACTGTGAAATGTTTCCTGAACTTTTTTCATTTCTTGGTTTAAGCCCTC
>JAYMSP010001404.1:0-32667 GCA_036897095.1 Plantago elongata | reverse complement strand
CTCACAGCTTTTGAGCTGAAGCTTCCTGACTTTCTTGCAATTCCTCCAAATATAGCCAAGCCCATAATCTCCACCCACGATCCCACTTAGCGTAAGACTCTCCAACCCCAAATCGATATCCAACACGACACTGTCTGCTCCAGTTCCACCACCAATTTCCGAATTTTCAGAATTTGAGAAGAAAAGCGATAGAGTTTTCAACGAAGTGAAAAATCCCAACCAATTGAAATTGAAAGGGCGAGAGATTGAAATTGAGCAGGAAGTGAGATTAACACAAGCAGCTGAGAGAGTGAGTAGAGAGGAAGCTGAAACAGGGGAAGTGAGGAATCGGAGGTGGCGGAGGTTAGGGCACGAGGCGGAGACGGCGAGGATGAGAGTGTCGCCGCCGTGATGATCGGCGGAGATGGAGAGGGAGGAGAGGAAAGGGTGGGAGGAGAGAAATGAAGTGGGGTTTGAAGGGGTGGAGAGGTGGAGGGAGAGGAAGGTGGTGGAGGAGCGGAGGAGGCGGAGGAAGCGGGTGGAGGTGAGGGAGATGGCGGCGGAGGACGGCGGAGGGAGTCGGTGGAAAATTTCTTGGAGGAGCTCGTCGCAGAGAAGGGTGTCCATCTGGGAGTTGGCCGTGTGTCTTTTTTGAGTGTTTGGTTTTTTGTTTGATTTTTGTAATGGAATGAAATGTGTGATTGAGAGTTTGAGACCAGGTGATATGGACATTTTGGAATGGGGTCTCTCTTTATTTACCTACCACACATTTCATTTCTTTGTCAAGTGTGTTTGGTTTTATTTATTTTTTGTTGCTGTAATTTCTCTGGTTTTTTGGATGGATATCTGGCTATGGTGTTTTTGGATTAATTGTGGTGGGGAGGAGATGGAGAATTAAGAATTCTTTCTGTGTTTAGTGTTTTACTTAGCTGATGATATTGTAGAGGGATAATTCATAAGTAGTAGTAGTATTTCTTTGCCTATTAATTTTGGTACCTGTCCTTACAACCTGAGCCTTTAACTGTGTTCATAGTTGTTTTCAGTGTATACTACTATAAATTGTACTCAAGTAGATAACCCACTGTAATTTTTAGTGGTTTCAAACATAAATTGTTGAGATCCTCACAGTTCACCGAGAACAATATTTGTTTCATGCAAATTAATTCATATGTGACCCTACAAGTCTAAAGGATTGGATCTAAATAAGGAGTTTGGTCATTCTAAATATCATATGTACCTTCTTCAATCATGAGGGATGCGTCTCATAACATCGTACAATTCATTGAGTTACCCATCTAGAAGCTCAATAAGTACGTTATGAAAGGAATATAATATACGTAATAATTAAATCTCACATCAAAGTAGTATGATCCTCAAATTGACAATGTAGGTTGCTGAAATAGTTTTTCGAAGGACTCTCATAACTCATAAGTCAGAGGCTTCTCTTTTAAGCCCCATTTTCATTCTTTAATTTTTAGTTACGTTATAAAATATTCACCTATTAGTTGGTGACGTTGTAATCAAATTTATAATGGTATAATTTTTCTCCATTCTCTTCCATTTTAAGAGAAGGAAAATGCTATATAGCAAGAGGTATTTGTCTCCTCAGTGTTTTATGGAGTTTAAAGTAAAATTGAAGATGTCTAATTACATGGTGAAATGAGGTCTAATTTCTAACTCAATTGGTTATGGCTTGGAACCTAAGTGAGAACTTGTGATATAATGACTTAGCGCATTTTTTGTAGAACCTTATAATTGTAGTACTAAAATTGCATCTAACACCATCTCCTAAAAAATTAAAGCTCTCAATAACAATTGTGATAATATTTAAATATATCAACACTTTTACTAATCCAAATATTTATGAACTTCCCGTATTTCTTCATCAAACAACACCGCTTTTCTCATTGCTTCATCCGTTCGTCTCTTGCTGAGATAACCTTGTTAAATCTTTCTACTCCCAACTACGATAATCCATGTCCTCTTTATTTATCTACGAGTGGCTTAATATTTGGTCAAATCTTGATCTATGAAGCACAAAAATGGAGACGATATGTTGGATGCCAAAATTTAAAAAAGTAGGGACGGAGACGTTTAATTTTTCTACATATATATCTTATATTTAGTATAAAAACTATTGATTTTTTGTTGTACACTTCAATACTATTGAATTATTAATTCTTGTGAATTAATGTCTCATAAGACTGCCCCAACGGGGCGCGACGCCTGTTCATGTGCCACGCCATGGCGTGGACCAGCTGCTGCCACGTGAATTTTATGTTTTTTCTTTTTTCAGGTGGTGGGCTCACAATGAAAGTGGGTGGTGGAGTGGGCGGAGATGTGGTGAATTGGTGGTGGAGATGAAAAGCAAAGGAAGAGAAGAAGAAGAAATGGAGCTGACGACGTAAAGGAAGAAGAAGAAGATTACTTTTTTTTTTTTTTATTTTATATTTTGTCCAATTTCAAACTTGAATAACTCGAAAAATATAAATGTAAAAAATATATAAAAATTATAACAGATTCGTTTCTTGAAAATCTACGAATAAAGACTATGATTATTTTTTGATCATTCCATATCGAACTAATTTCATAGCTTAATTAAATTTAAAATTATAAAACAACCTCTAATGGTTCAATTTTACTAATTTTGAATTCTAAACATTATTATAATATATTAAATATGTTTTTAGCAAAATAAAAAAATATATACCTTTTTTAATTTTAAACTTTAATAAATTATAAAACAATTTAAAAAAATGCAATTTCATTAATTTTATCGTATAATCACTCTTATAATATGAATAATATATAAATAAAAATAAAAAGATTTAAAATTTTTTATGACGTGTCGACGCGTAAACGCTGCAGTAGAAACGACTTGGTGTGGAGATGGTCTAAGCCCATATATAACATAAGTAAATTGAAACCCATTAAATAGTACAAAGTATGGGCCCCCAAAAACATAACTGCTGCCTTCTTCTTCTTATTCTTCTTCAAACGTGATTTCTGAATCTGATACAGAGCAATCTCCTCAAATACAGCTACACACCTGATATCCTTGGAAACCATCAATATAACACGGTTTCACATTCACCATCTCTCCAATTTCGTTTTTGATATTTTGGTTTTTTCCGGATTAAGAAGAATTAGGACGAATTAGCGTCAAAACGTCTCCGGCGACCGGGACGTCCCCACACGGGGACTAGCAGCAGATCCGCGTCCCCAGGCTTCATAGATCTTGATGTTAATTGCTTAATTTCGTGAACAGAACAGTTGACGCATATTTGGGAAAATAAAAGATCAAGTAGCAGAAAACTTACCTCAGATCATGTCCAGCAGAGATGGTGATGTTTGGTGAGATACAATTTAGCTGGTGGCAAAAGAGTAATGTGCTGGTAAAGAAGGAAATTAGACGAGAGAAGTAAAGAGAAATGGAGAAAAACAAATTTACTTTGCTGCTGAAACGTTTTGCTCCTGGAGAGATATGAGATGGTTTTTTGTCAGTGCTTAATTATAGGGCTGAAATATTATGGGCTCTATTGAAATAATATTCTTTAGTTTTGTTTGTTTTTTTTTCTTTTTTATTAATTTTAACTTAAATATGAGTTTAGGATGGAAAATGAAACTCCTCCAAAATTGCTCTTAAAGTATTTGTGATTGGAATCTTAAAATTCAATTTTATTTTATATATAGGATAAAACTATAAAAAGAGACTAAAAAGTAACAATCTTAAAAAATTCAAATTGGTGGGGTCCACACTAAATACATTTTTTGGTGTAAACAAAATCCTTCATTTGAGCACTCACTACAAAAAATTTAAGGTGTAATTGATGGGTTCTACATGCTTATTTAGTAATTTTACACTAAAAATAGATTTTATATATTTTTTAACTAAAACTACAATCCCTTAAATATAATATAATGGATTATTTAGGATATATTTTAGAGGAAAACTGTAAACAACTAGTGCTCTAGGAATCTCATAATGAATCTTATTGTTATATTTATAATAAAATAATGAATTGTATGTTAAAATATCAAAACTTCATAAATTCTATTTAAGTTATGATCCACAAAATAATTTAGAACTCCCTAACATATTGTTAAATTTGAACCCTCGTCAGATTATTTTGAAGGGGAATTATTTGGACATATTAGTTTGTTTCATACTTTTACAATATAAACAGGTCACCTGAGATTTTGCAAAAAAGTATAGGAATGATTATAATTAGAATAGTATTTATTACGTTCCGTTCTAAACTTCACACTTTGTCATTTTTGTTGTATCTGTTAAAGCTTTCCATTTTCATTTGTATTCATTTTTAGACCAATTTTAATATTAAAATATTTAGACAATAGCTTTAAAATTACGTATCATGCCACTCAGTTATAAATATAATTACTCATATTTTATTATTTTATGAAAAAGTATTCTTATTTTATTTTTTGAAACCCAAAAATTGTTTGAAAAATTTAGTACAGGACGAAGAAAGTACATCATTTAGAAATTGATATTTAGAAAAAATTAGAAGTATCCTACAATTAGTACTATTAGTGAGAGAATCTTATTTCACTACTTATACTTGAGAGTCGTGATTGATTTAAATATATTAAAAAAATTAATTAAGTAGAAATTTAATATGAATATTATATATTATGATATAATATTTAATTTAAATATTCCAACTTGTAAAAATGTGTTTTAAGACACACCTATATAGGTTTGCCCGGGTTTATTCATCCCCAAATGGCCACTTTTCCTACCAAACTCTACAGTCTCTCCACATTCAAATGTCGAAACCCTAATTCATTCCCAAATTGTACACCCGAAACTAAATTCCAATTTCCATGTACAACTCCACTTCTCTCTATCCATCTGCTCGGTGGTTTCAATTTAGCTCAATCAGTTCGATTCAATTCAGCCTCAAGCGCTTTCGAGGGAAAGAGAGATGATTTTCCCAGTGGACGTAATGAAACTGTCAACCATTTTAAGAAATGGATTGAGTTTGCCCGGGCAGTAGCTCCTGGAGGAAGTTGGTGGAATTTGTCCGGTTACAAAGTGAAATTCGATGATTCATTTTTAACGGGGAAGCCAGTGACTGTTTTGAATACTTTGCACCAAATGTGGGCTTTGGTAGCTGAAGAGAGATGGATTTTGTACGTAGCATTTTGCGCACTGACTATTGCAGCTGTATGTGCGTCCATTTACTTTGTGTGTGTAATAATGTTATCTACTTATTTTATTAGTTTTCGATCCTCCTAATCTGTGGAAGTAGTTTGTGGCTTGTGTTCATGTAGCTGGAAGTGATAGTTTCGGTTTAATTGAGCATGATTAATATTATTGTTAATGTGATGATGGAATGCTGTGAACTTTCTAGTTACTTGGATGTTGAGCTTTACTTGGAAATAAGGATAAAACAAAAAGAAAGCAGAGTAGATAAAAGTTTATTTTCTGGAAAATTTCCCTTCCAGTGGACATATATTCGTAGCAAAGAGCATTCTATCTCATTTAATTTCATCTGAATAAATTATGAAGTGATAACTACCCAATTCACCAATTCACCAAGTCCTTGATAGAATTTTGATTTTCATACGATATGATTTTTGGCAATTCTTTGTGGATATTCTTTTGCAAAGAACCAACTATGTAGACTTGACTGTACAGATTATGATGCGGTCTCTCATACTACAAATAAGTTGGTACATATCAGTACACTGTGGGAAGATCTTAAGAGTTTATGCATATATTTTCTACCTGTGCAGCTTTCGGAGATAACAATGCCGGCGATAATCACAACATGTATATTTTCGGCACAAAATGGCGCAACCAATGCATTTTACCAGAACGTGAAGATTCTGTTTTTCTTGTGTATACTTTCGGGAGTATGCAGGTTATTATTTCCTTTTCTATTGTGGCTATTAGTCTTCCATTATTTTCTGTAATTTTTTTTTTTATCTTACCCCGTGCTTGTACCTGTAATGCAGTGGCTTACGAGGGGGGTGCTTTGCCATTGCTAATGTAATCATGGTGCGTCTAACAAGTTGGAGTCTATTTCTCCTCTAATTTGCATCATGCAATATTGCACAAGTAACAAAGTTGTATAATACACCACATTGAGATATAAAATCTTGCCTAAACCTTTTATTATCAGGGATACAATCATATAATCACAATCTAATATAATCACAATCTAATTTACTTTGATATTTGCATTTTGCAGGTTAAACGACTCAGGAAAACTGTGTACAGTTCTGTACTTCTTCAGGTAGATATTTTTTAGATTAATATATAATTGGTTTTGAGACTTGCTGAAACAGGCCCCTGTATATTTTTGCAATCTAACATGTTGAGTTTCGATTTGATGTAGGATATATCCTTTTTTGACAGAGAAACTGTTGGCGATTTAACTAGTAGGATTGGTTCAGATTGTCAGAGATTATCTCATACAATTGGTCATGATGTACATTTGATCCTGCGAAATTCCATACAGGTGGCTATTTTTATTGCTGTGATATCTCTTCTATCGTTTTTATTTCCTGTGTTGCAATTGTTTAATACCTAACCAGCGATTTGTGTAGGGAACTGGAGCACTTATCAACTTGATGGTTTTATCATGGCCTCTAGCACTATCATCACTTGCCATATGCTTGGTTCTCTCCCTGATATTTCGTATTTATGGCCTGTAAGTGTTCATACATTTCTTAGTTCACTTCATTTTATAGCCTTTCATGTGATTTTCATTATGTATGCATGCATAGGCTTTTCCCAACATAATCACCGGTGCCTGACACTCAGGTATTTGTTTATAGGATCAAATGAAATACAATACATATATGACAAAGTTATGGTTCTTTTACCCATAAGTTTATCTCGTGGAAAGATTTTAGACCTGTTCCATGCTCCAGTTTAGTATTACTGATTTTATTGCCAATTGTTGTATATGGTCCCTGATACATTTTTTACATTATTAAATAGTAATGGATCACATTTTTTGATAAGGTGTATTATGATTTATGATGTATTGATATCAAACGAGATCTTGGGTTTATCTGCTTACGTCAATTTTATAACTTTCGTAGTTTTACTAGTATTTAGCATGGTCACTTTGGTGTGCTCAACTCCGAATTTAACGTCATGAGCTTTGTAGACCTGTGTACTATACGACTAGTTTTTTAAAATGCGTGGATAATTGGTTACATTTGCCCATGACTGATGTATGTTTACTGTGTTTTTTCAGTTATTCTTATGCTGCTCTGCTCTATCATAATATGTGCATTCCTTTTACAAAGTTATACCCTGGTTTCAACATTCTAAGAAATAAACATTTTGTTTCTGCAAGGTACCAGATAAAAGCAGCAAAGCTGGATCAACAGTTTGCTGCTTCCGCGAATGCAGTAAATCCGAGAATTGCATTTACTTCTTCTACACTCTCTGACTCTGCCAGTTTTAGTAAAGGCAAGCTTCTGTTCCTTGAAATTTAGGTCGCGCAAGAAACGTTGACCTTGATAAGAACAGTCCGAGCATATGGAACAGAAAGAGAAGAAGTTCAAAGGTTTTAGATTATCTGTTTTATACTTCTTCAGTCTAGATATAATTAAATACTATTAACTTGAGGCAAAATGTTCTCTAGATCAACCTATATTGACCTTTGGTATACATATCTGATTATACAATCTGTCTTTAGGTTCACTGGGTGGATTGATGGGTTAACTTTTGTGGGCTTGCGGCAAAGTGTTGCTTATGGATTGTGGAATATGAGTTTCATGATGTTGTATCGAATGACACAGGTATTCTTCTTCCAATAAGCATATAGTACTTGCATTTGACAAATATCTTTTTGGAGTTTGTTACTGCTGATGGCAAACTTCTCCTGCAAAGAGGGTAATCTACAAGGATCTGTAACATGATATGTCTATTCACGTATTGAACACATGCTTGTAGGTTTTTGCTGTCCTCTTAGGAGGAATTTCTATTATGACTGGCCTGGTCTCTGTTGAACAACTGACCAAATATGTCTTGTACTGTGAGTGGTTGATTTATGCGGCTTGGAGGGTGCAAGACAACATGGCATCCTTGCTTCAGTCTGTCGGAGCCTGTGAGAAAGTTTTCCAATTAATGAATATCACACCCAGCAGTGAATTCTTATCAAGAGGTAGAGAAACACTTCGAGGCCATATCATATTTTGGTAACTTTTTTTATTACAGAGTTTGCTTTACATACAGGTAAAAAGCTGCAAAGGCTGACAGGCAGTGTTGACTTTGTCAATGTGTCCTTTCATTTCCCCTCAAGAAATATGGTACCTTTCTATCTCTACAATGGAAATCCCTGGCTAATGTTGTCTTTGCAATTCATGCGTCTCTGACAATGTTGCAGGTACCTGCCCTTAAAAATGTGAGCATCTCTATACAGGCTAATGAGATTATTGCAGTTGTAAGAACATATCTGCTTATAACTCTTTAATTAAGTTGTCCAAGTATCAAAATACTAATTAAAGTTGGTGCTTTGGAAAGGTTGGTCTCAGTGGTAGCGGAAAAAGCACATTGATCAATCTCTTACTTCGCCTCTATGAACCAAGCAGTGGGGAGGTAACCGCAAAATTAAACACTCAATTTTTTTTTTCTCCTGTATTGCTAACACATGAAAGTATCCACAATGAAATTAATTACCTAATCTAACAAGTTCATTATTTATAAATCATAATTTGAACCTGTTGCATTTGTTAATTCCTTCATTCCCTCTTGGTTAATTTCCTAAATGGTTCGATTCATGCCACTAGATACAAGCTATGAAGCTTGTTATCTGTATTCATACCTTCATTTTGTGTGATTCTGAGTCTCAATGTAAGCACCACTTGCTCAGCATGCCCTTTACAGGAAGTAACTTCTGGATTGGTCAATGAGAACGAAGACTGGTACTAGATAGATTCGTTTAGGAATAATTTCTCAACTTA
Source organism: Plantago elongata (assembly GCA_036897095.1). Lineage (NCBI taxonomy): Eukaryota > Viridiplantae > Streptophyta > Magnoliopsida > Lamiales > Plantaginaceae > Plantago > Plantago elongata. The sequence goes on along the minus strand of JAYMSP010001404.1, from coordinate 23,736 downwards.
AGTTGCCATGACTTCCATAATTAAAATTAGTACTTTTGTGAAGTCAAAGACCCAGGATAAACATTTAATATTGTTGTGTGCTTGCTCCTATTAGAGAGTTGCATTGTAGATGCTTTGGACGGCATCCTATCGATGAATAAGAGTGTTAATTACCGAATATTGATCTATTTCTCCACAACATAATGTATTGGTTGATTTATCCATCCCTTAATGCATCCTATTTTTCTGCAGATTTTTATCGATGGAATTCCTCTGACAGAGATAAACATCAGGTGGCTGAGGGAAAAGGTTGGATTTGTTGGGCAGGTTGGAATCAAAGAAGACACAGTATTTAACTTTCCTTTTGAGAATTGTTATCTGAACATTTTTTGTGCAGGAACCCCATCTATTTCATATGGATGTAAAATCGAACTTGTGTCATGGTTGCCCAAGAGACTTGACATGTGAAGAGATTGAACATGCTGCAAAGGTTGCAAATGCGCACGAATTCATCTCTGTCCTTCCTAGTGGTTACGATACCATCATTAGTGATAACCTGCTAAGTGGTGGGCAAAAGCAACGGATAGCAATAGCACGAGCTATCCTTAGAGATCCCAGAATTTTGGTGCTCGATGAAGCAACCAGCGCTCTTGATGCTGAAAATGAAGAGTTTATCAAGGTATTACAATCTCATTAGGATTTTGAGAAGGCAAAAAAGGAATCGGGTTTATACCACAAATTGTTGCTGATGCTTGGTGCTTTACTTTGTTCATGCAGGAAATTCTTCATTCTTTGAAGAGTGACCCTGAAACACAGAAGACTGTTATATTAATTGCCCATAGGTTTTGTTTTCCTTCATTCTGTATATAATCAATTAATCATAGAGTTTTTGGGGAATTAGACTTGCAAATCATAACTGGAACTTCCGCAGGTTATCCACTATAGAATCAGCTGACAGAATCTTGGTTATGAACAATGGTGAGATTGTTGAGGTAAGAGTAAGACATTAACCTGCACATGCAATCTTGGTTAATTTGTCTTCAGAAATACTGTATGACTTTGGTGTTGCCCAAGTTTGTTAATAATGATTTATCTTGAAACTATAGATTACATAATATGCAAGCTGCCTTACCTCACTCGAGAAATGAGTTTGTAAACCATCACTTCGAAAAATGAAATTAAATAAAATTATTCTTCTAAGTCATATGATTCATTTTCAACTGCATCGTCTACAACTTACTGCACACGGTAGACTAATATTTATTATATTCTGGATATTTTATCAGTTGATTCCCAATCCAATTAACAAAATCACTCGTGCAGATTGGTGATCATAAAGAGCTCCTCGACAGAAACGGACAGTATGCACAATTGTTCAAGCTTCAGACAGATGCCATAGCAGCTGCTGCCATTCATCATAAGGAGTAACTTGTCAACTAATTACTGGGTAAAATGGCGGAGTCTGAACTTCTATACTGGTTGTATTCTACTATGTAATGATTTTGGATGCGGATTTATCCTTGAGCCACATGGTTTATGTTTTTCAAATTTTCTGAACTAAAATACAGCAACAAAGCTCAAAAGAGTAGACAAGTTAATCTAAACATCTACAGACAAAACTGAAAATACAAAACGCTCTGTACTCACTTTCACCCTGGCTCCTGAGAAAAAAGAGCATGACAAAATATAAAATATATCAGTTGGAGACATGATTGATCCATGTTCCATCACAGCTGCTCGAGAGCTTCTGTGTTGAAATCGCTGGGCTGTGGAACTTGTTGATGAGGAAGCCTCTTAACCTCTTCACTTTTCGATTTCTCATCTTCGCTTCTATTATTGTTACTTGTGCTGCTGCTATCACGAATATCACCTCTCACGTCTCTGCTCTGTTTGTCTTCCTTCTGAACACCATGAGTATCTTTGTTATGGTTCTCCATATCCGAACTACAATAGCTTTTGATGTGCCTCTTCGTCTGAGGTATCACTGCTAAGAGGTTGCTCAAATGTTTATATCTCCTTGTTTTCTTCCCTTCGCTATTTTTGGCTGGTCATATGTGCTGCGTGCATGACCTTCTTATAGCCTTATACTGGACGCGCATTGGATTTTGATGCCACGTGGATCTGTTGATGTTTGCCATGTGGAGCAGTTGATGACTAGCTGACTGAACGTATGTCGATTGCTTTCAAAGATCAGTTGATATCCTTGTGGATGTTTATTGTTTGTAATTTTAAACTAGCTAAAGATGGTTAGTGTAAATTATGTTCTTATATGAACTAATGAACTAGTTGATATCCTTGTGGATGTTTATTGTTTGTAATTTTAAACTAGCTAAAGATGGTTAGTGTAAATTATGTTCTTACATGAACTAGTCGGCACAATCCACACTAACAAACTCGATGTTCTTTGGCATTTATACATTAGTACTAACTAGTATAATTACTACTCTAGTGTTAAGTAGTTTGGAATAGAGGCAGTACGATTTTCCCTGTGACACAGTTTTAAAATTATATTATTCATCCGGTATTATATTTGTTTTTGTAATTTGAAGTTTTTAAACGGTATGAGATAAATTATTATTATTCTAAATTAATAGTAGTACCAGTGTTGTCAATCGCAGTGCTATATCACATTATGATGTCATGGTACGGCAGCCTACTATTGCGGTGTCGCCCCGTGATACTTATTTTGATATTATTTTTGGAAAAAAAATCCAATTTTATCCAACATTTTCAAAATATAATGGTAGAAATGAGGGGAAGAAAGGGAAATAGAGAGAAACAAAAGAAAAAGAAAGAAGAAGAATAGGTGTTGCCTGTCTTATTTTCGGTCACTATTCGGTGGATTAAGGACGACCTCATCTATTTTATTTCCATTTGCTTTCCTTACTATTTATATGTAATAATACGTGAATATGGATACTATTTATATGTAATAATACGTGAATATGGGTACTATTTATATGTAATAATATGTGAATATGGGTACTATTTATAAATTTTGTTATTTTTTTTTTTACTTCTCTATTTCGTCTTCGATCGCGATTCACAATCTCGGTTTTTTGTGCCTGACGTGATGTGTTGCGATACACAATTGACAACATTGAGTAGCACTTGTATTTTTTTAAAGTCCAAGACTAATAAAACAAAGAAACGAAAACAAAGTTACAGATAAAATATAAATCACATGGACGGTAGCAGCAAATAGCAATAGCAATAGCTTCACTACAGCCACAAACATGTGTCCCTGTTTCCAGTAAAAAGTGCTACAATAGCATAACGCTTTTAGCAATTAAACCAGATTCATAAGTATAGAAAGAGTAAACTATCAATTCATCTTTGTTCTTACTGGTTCAGAGTAAATAAAAAAAATTAAAAGGAAAGGAAAAAACGGAAAAAACAATAACCAGAATCATTGAAGAATCAGCTCGTAGCAAGAGGGATCGGTAAGCAACAATGGCCACTGTATCAAGCTTCTCAACACCGCGGAAGGTCCGTACAATGCATAATGGTGCTCAATTTTTCATCTCCTCGAATTCTGATTCATTGTTAAATTTCGATTTATCTGCTGTTTTCTGCAAACAGATGCTTCAAGTTTCCTGCAGGAAGAAGGAGAAGGATAGAGGTGGCCAGCAAAACAATAATAACAATTACCCTTACAAAGTCATTGAAATTACTCCTCCGCCCAAAAACCTTGGCATTCGCTGCTTTCCCTCTGTAAGCACCAATCAATTTGGGTTGTGAATTTTAACCTTTTGCTTTTCTTTTGCCTTCGTTTATGCATCGTAGGCTCGTAGCTAGGAACTGAGTTCATGCTCTAGAAATCACTTGCTCATGGAGTTTTGAAAGTAATAGTTTGGAGTTTGGAAAGGCTAGTGATAAGCATAGTGTGGTAGCATTTCTCCCACGAATTCACCAAGTTGCTGGGCTTATGACAGCTGACTGATATATTACTGACTGTTTATTTACCTCGTAGAATTTGTTGTTGATTCATGTAGCTTAGTTGTCGGCGTGTTTGCGTATCAAAGATTACATGCATACAGAAGGAAAGATGGATGAACTATTAGAGCCTGGAGGATTCATGTAATGGGTCTCTTACACATTTTTGGAAGTTGGAACAATTTGGTTAGTTTAAGTAGAATAATTCTAGACTCAAAGTATTTGTTTAACTAACAAAAATATGGGAGTACACTGGATTAGTTTTCCTTGGGCTGTAGTTGTTAACAGGCTGTAGCAATGATTGCACATAGAGTACTATGGTGCAAAGATTGCGCAAATTTTCTTTTCCTTCAATTATAGTCATATATTCCAGAACAAGTTTGACAATACCTTTATCATTAATTCATTGAAATGAAAATGCAGTCGGCTTGAGTCCGTCTTGGTTTTTTTTTTTTTTTTTTTGTGTGCAGCAGATAGTGAGAAATATCATAAGCTATCTCGAAGTGCTTACTGCTACATAACTCTAAGGCCACCTCTTCACTATGCACTGATATGGGCTGTTGATCAATAGCTTCTCTATCAAGCATCAACTTGTGTTAGGGCCTTTTGTTGTTCTCCATCTGTTAGACAAGAATGCAATAGGATTCATCCAATCTCAGTACGAGTGTCACTTGGGTATAATATAATCCTTGTGGATAATTGATTTTCCATTTTTGGACATTTTAATTTCAATTATTCATTTAAACAACACTACAGGTACAAGTTTGTAATTTTGTTCATTCTTTAATCAGTCCCCATTCAAAATGTTGAAACTTCGATTGGGGAGGAGGGATTAGTTTTTTAGGCTAGAAGTGTTGAAAGGAAAATTGTATTTTTGTTATCCAACTCATCACATATTTCGGTGTAGCCATAATAGATGGAACATCAAACTGAACTTCTCGTTTCCTAGTTGTATACGAAATACTATGCACATTAACGCATGTAATGTTTACACTGTGTGGAAGTATATTAATATTTCCCACATATTTAGCAGCACTACAAATGTGAATGACCAGCATCTGTTACTCAAACCTATGTTATGAAAAATTTCAAGGTCATGCTGATAAACAGTGTTTGATTATCATTTATATAACTCCACTTGCTCTAATGGCAGAACTTGCAATGTGGGGACAGTGTAACAGTTGAAGGCCAAGCTTACATGATATCAGCTGTAACACATCGTTATCAGCTCAGAAAAGGGAAGTATGAGCCTAGTGAGAAAAGGCTCGATGTGTTGTCAAGCGGAAGATACATATTAAACTTGTATTTAGAAAATCTGCTAGAAAACTCCTGATTGTAGCAGTCATTTGAGATGTATTTTATGTACATTGAGGAACCCCTTGCACCCTACTTTACCAAAAGGGTGCAACAGGGTTATGACTATGAGACACTCTGTTCAAAGCTTAGTTGCATGTAAATCTATTTGAGATATAAATAATACCTAGTATGATATGATCATGTTTCTGCTTTTTCTTTTGTTCTCAGAAAATTGTTCTCAACTTTTGCAACCTCAAGCTGGAGTTACAAAATGACACTCCAGGTTGCTCGGCCCAGCGTATTGTTATGCTTCAAGGCCTAGTTGCAGGTAAATGTACATGGAATATAAATAGGGCTTCACAAGTATAATTTGACCTGTTTCTGCTTTACAGCTTTTGTTCACTGACCATAATAGTTTCGACTTTACAACCTGAGATGGAATTAGGAAATGTCACTTGAGGCTTCTCTGCTGCCTCTTGTCATGTTTCTCTGTTTTGCTTTCCTGCGACTTCATCTCTTCGAATTGGGCTTTTGCAATGATCTGTAGCTTTTGTGCATGTAATCGTTAGCTGCTTTTCAAAAAAAGTTATCTGTTCATTATTTTGTGGTAAACATAATGGCTCTGGCATGTGCCTTAGTAATTTCTATCATTATTTTCTTGCATGTGTACAGGGGTTCATCAGCCTCTTCAACTAGATATCTATTAGGAAGACATTTAAGGATGAACATATAATGAAATGTGTAGTAGCTTCATTATAAGCAGACTAAGAGCTAAATGATGCTAGTAATGATACAAAAGTTGCACTCTCTGTATGATTATCAGACATGCCTTAGTTGATGAATCGGTGATGATGATGGTACTCTACGAGCTGCGTAAATTGTGGTTTCAAACACATCCGATAATATGTATGTCTGATTGATGTGGTACTAATAATTATCGCTAGCCTTAGCCGGAACATGTTATCTGTGCATCTGTGTAACTCTACTTAACAACAACACTCTGGCTTCCTTGTGTATTGTTGGCTTGAAGTCATTTTGCTACGTTACACGATATGCGGTTTAGATAACCGTGGGCCTTTCTCACCAGAATATATGGTCCAAATTGTACTGAAAACTCAGTTTATGGAACCAAGAATCCCTACATGTACTTAATTGTACTTGTCCTCTTTTAACAATAATTTATTGAGGGGTCATCTAAGAACATGAAATACACAAGAAAACTGGTAAGAAAACATGGGTCATGGACTCAGGTAACAGCTGAGTTTATGTCTGTGCATGAATGAAGATTGTTATAGGTGTCACAAATATAGTACGCATATTAAAATTTCTCAGTAGTTTCTTTAGACTATAGTATAAAGACTGAAATGATTTGCTGTCTCCTGATCCACCATTATCTACCAACAAAAGGTGTCCATAAAGGTTTATCTGTCACAACTATATTTGTAATTATGTATTACAACAATTATGAAGTCATTCATGCATTGTCTTTTGACACAACTATTTTACAATTCATGTACAAACTCCACATTATTATCCATGTCCCAATGTTTAAGCCTAATGCCTACTGCAATGACTACATAGTACTCCCCATTATCATAGCTTAGTTGGTTAAAAGAGGAGATTAGTAATATTCTTTTGATCATAATTTCAAAGCTCGCTTGTAGGAGGTGAATTTTTATGCTATATGTTCGAAAAAATCATCTTAGAAGAGTTCTTGATAGCACTTGAAATATATGAGAAAACAAAATAAATACTCTCTTATAATCTACGAAATACACATATTATTATCGTATTCATATTTATACTTTTATCGTTGATGGATTGTTCGGGCTTGAGGGATGTAATGTCTCATGCATTTTCTCTCTCTTGCGTTATGATATATACATTTCTTGATTCTATTTTTTTTTTTTTTTTTGGAGTTTGAGTAATAATTATTATTGGATTTAGATGTATACATAATTATAGATATGCAGTATATGCATTGTATTTGTAACTTCATATCATACCAGCTTATTATTGTAATGGGCCTGGAGATTGACAGTCGGTCCACATGCCACGGCCCTTGTTCACGTGTATGCATGTGAGATCTCCTTGTTCCCGCAAAATCAACTTATAGCTTAGTTTAATTGTAATTAATTATTTTATTAGCCCTTTTAATATTCTCATGTTAACATATTAAAATTCCCCTGTACAAAATTAAACTAGTTTTCAGATTTTTTTTCTCTTTTGTTTCTTAATGTACAAGCCCATTAGAAAATGATAAATTATGTTATGCTTCTCATTTTTTCCACCACTAACAGAAGACCCGAGTAGAAAATGATAACTTATGTTAATTATTGGGGCATTATATCTAATATACATTAATTAATTAATAAACTGAATAACAATGAAGCGTAGCTCAATTGGTAAATTGTTTCACTGTTAATCAATAGATCGAGATTCGAGTTATTCTTTAACTGTTTAAAAGAAAAAATTTAATAAACATAATGGCTAAGACTGATATAAAATATAGTTGGAGGCTTGGAGAATTCCATATGCACTTTAACGTGACTTTATAACAGTGTACCAACATATATATCGTAAAAATGTTTACGTTCGAATACTCAATAAAAAGATATCTTTAAAATTGAATTTCCTAAAACTTCTTATGTATAATTTAAACAAAGCCAATTTCACAATTTAAGATGCAAGATTAACCACACCTCATAATGGATCCTGTTTGTCTTAGTTTCTTCTTCTATGTATTTTGAGTTCTCTCCAATTACTCCAACTTATAATAAATTAATATTTAAGTTGCACTCATAAATTTAATTTTGACGGTACATATTTATATAACAACTATTTAACTATAACTACTTACCACTCACACGTTAGTTACCCTCTCATTTAAATGTTAGTTGTCCTATTAATTACTGATATATCTTAAATACTCTTATTCATCACAATTCAAGTAAACAAGTGAACTTATTCAAAAAAAAAAAAAAAACTAAGCAAATATCCTGTTGTGAATTTGAGATTGTGTTAAACATATTCTTTTAATTTACACATACATTATCGTATGTAATTGTGCAACACGTCAAACGTGTATTATACTCCATATTTCTCCATCATTGGTATAAAACTTTATACAAATTATTCATATGGTATCACCGATCCATCGAATATAATAGATTTTACCACAATATACTTCCAAAATTGAGGAGAATTAAAATATGTCGACAAGATTTCCAGTTACATTTCCTTCACACGCACCAACACGCTTACTGCGTGAAAAACAAAGGAGAGAGAGAAAGAGAGAGGTGTGCAGTAGTAGTCATAGTAAATGATTATAAATCCCCATAAATCTTTCCTTGATGGGAAACAAGATATCAAGCTTGTACAGTATATTATTGTGATTGTACACAAAACAAGAACGGACGTTACGAAATCACGAATAAGAGAAACAAAAGTTCATTTCATTGTTTACTCTCTAATCTTGGAGTGCATGAAGGCGGCTTTTCGATTTTTTTGATACATACAATACAAGCAATCAAAATACAAAATACACTCAATTGGCTCTTTCTCTTGGCTTTTTTCCTACTTTTATAGCTTTGCTTGTGAGCTCAGTTTCAGTTTTCCCGGCTTCCTTTCTTGTTCCTTTTCCTACCCCTTAAAAACCCAACTGGGTTGGGTTTTTATTCTCCTTCCTTTAATTACTTTAATATTCTTCGTTGTTGATTTTTTTGTTGGTCTAATCTCTCTATCTATCAAATCGTCCTTCTTGTTTTGATCGGATCTGAAAAGGACATGCCTTGTTGCAGCAGTATATACAACAAACGGTGCAAAGTTAGTTTACTTTCTTGACAGTGATGACAGATTGTTCAGAAACTTCTGCTCTCAATTAATCATCAGGTGAATATAAGTATTCTTGTCTTTTTCTTCAGTATTGTTACAGTTCTCCTATTTTGTGGGATTTCTTTGATGTTTACTTCTTTTTAAGGTTAACTATTTAGCCTCTTGATGAAATCACCCAGTAATCAAGATTTTATTGGGTTTTTGCCCCTTCTGTTCAGTAATGCTATTGGTGTTGATTGTAGAAATAGAGTAATTTGTTGGCTAAAGCAGTTTTGTAAATTAGGTCTAACTGTCTTGTTTCAAGAGTGGCATGGAGCCAATGGTTGAGTCAAAATTTTGTTCATCTCTCAAGTACATATGATTCCTAGCTTCAATAGTTTCTTTCAAGTATATATGTAAGTTATGATTCTTAGGTTCAACAGATGGCCATTGGCTTATTTCCGAAAAACCGTTCTTGAATTAGTTCAAGTATGTTCTGGTTTGAGAAATGGGTTAATGGAAATGTCTGTATAACTCTCTCACTCCGTGGATGATGTTTGATTCTAACTCATGCTTGTCTAATTCCGTTCGTCATGTTGAAATGTTTCAGTGATAATGCCGTACTCGAGAGAATTACTAGTTGAGGGCGTAGATTCCCTGCAGGTGAGTTCCAATTCATCATCCTTGCCTGGCATGAACCGGCCTCCTCCTCATCACCTGGGTACAAAACAATACTTGTATGATAGTTCGTCTCAATCTAATTCTGTGCCCAATGATAACCGAAAAACTACCAAGTACACTACTGCTGTTTCGAAACGGTCCCACAAACCATCTTTTCAAGTCACGCGGACAGAGGAAAATGATAGCAAGTTCAGTAAAGGTAAGGGGCAACTACGTAGCACCGAAGATAAAGACAATGATACACGTGCTGATCGCGTTCTGGCATCAGAAACCAATGGCTTTGTAAATGATTCTGTAAATCACGATTCTGGTGATATAAAGAAACAGTCAGCTGACAGTGGTAAAAGTCTCAATTCCGATGGCGTAGTGGAAATGGCTTCTGAGCTTCTAAATGCTGATGTACCATCTAAACCGCGATTTGGTAATTGTCCAAGCCCTCAAAACAGTTTTTACTCCGCTTCAAACTTCATTGAGGCTAAAGAGAGTTTCACCAATACCGAACTTAGTGAAAGTGCAAGCAGTGTCGCAAAATCTGGTGAAAGTGAGGAAATTAGGAAGACCACCAGTATTTATCGAGGCAGTACTGGTAGTGATTTAAGTGATGAGAGCAGTTCAAGTAGCTTCACCAGTGCTATCTACAAACCACATAAAGCCAATGATGTGAGATGGGAAGCTATTCAAGCTGTCAGAAGCCGAAACAATGGAGCATTGGACTTGAAGAACTTTCGGATTTTTAAACGGCTGGGATCTGGAGATATTGGAAGTGTTCATTTGGCAGAGTTGATTGGGACTAGAACTTGCTTTGCCATGAAAGTGATGGATAAAGAAGCTTTAGTGAGTCGGAAGAAGATTCTTAGAGCTCAGACGGAAAGAGAGATTCTTCAGTCGCTTGATCATCCGTTTCTTCCCACTCTGTATAGTCATTTTGAGACCGAGAAGTTATCTTTTCTGGTGATGGAATTTTGCCCTGGCGGAGATTTGCATGCTCTACGGCAAAGACAACCAGGCAAATTTTTCCCGGAGCATGCTGCCAGGTAAAATCTTACCGAGAAACACTTTCCTTTACTATTCTAATGGTTCTTCTTAAATGTGAAATTTGTTTGGAGATGATCTGATGAACTAAATATTATCGGGCAGTTTATTTAGCGTGCCTTGATACGGTATTCTTTAGTTGCTATGAAGTGAAAACTTGAGAAATTAGAGCTTTTTGTTGCAAGTTTATTTAGAATTTGACTATGTATCTGGCATATCTGACTTAATCCGACTTGTTCCTTTATTTACGTGACATGTAAATCTAGACTACCTGGTGCTGATGCATTTTGTTTTCTTTTGGAAATTATAGAAAATTAAGGTACTATATCTTTATGCAATGATTAAAAGCCACTGATTGTCTGACGCTGTAGAGTGGCGATTGTTTATACTACAGATACTGATACATTTAATGCATTTCTGCATTATTGGAAATTGAAGCAATATGAAGATATATGAAATGAAGTGAAACCTTGGGGAATAAAGCTTTATAGCAATCTAGCAAGCTTATTTAGAACATTGTTTTTAAAAGAAAGATTCTGGTATGTCTTGACTTAACCCAGTTACCTTCTATTTTTATTTGACATGTGCTCTGGACTACTGAATCTGATGCATTTTGTGCTCTTCTGGAAAGTTTTAGAAATGTTATGATAAATAGGTTGATGATCAGATGCATTCTTGCAACACTCAAGAAATATTTAGGTTGTTTCGGTAAACATTAAGTGCATGTTCATTTCTTAATCCAGAAAGCAAGTTAATGTGCTCTAATTTATGCTCCCTTTTCAGGTTTTATGTGGCTGAGGTTCTCCTGTCGTTAGAGTACCTCCACATGCTCGGAATCATTTACAGAGATTTGAAACCAGAAAACGTTCTGGTAAGAGAAGATGGACACATAATGCTCTCAGATTTTGACCTCTCCTTGAGGTGTGCCGTGAGTCCAACACTAGTAAGATCCTCAAATCCCACCTTGAACTCCAAGGAATCATCAGCCTACTGTGCGCAGCCTGCTTGCATCCAGCCTTCCTGCGTCATTGAGCCATCCTGCATCCAACCCACCTGTTTTGGGCCAAGATTCCTATCTAGGCCCAAAAAAGAGAAGAAGAAGTCGAAACCAAAGACAGAAATCCACAATCAAGTAACCCCTTTACCTGAACTAATGGCAGAGCCCACAGATGCTCGATCGATGTCATTTGTCGGTACACACGAGTATCTCGCTCCGGAAATAATCAAAGGTGAAGGACATGGCAGTGCAGTGGACTGGTGGACGTTTGGCATTTTTCTTTATGAGCTTTTATTTGGACGAACGCCTTTCAAAGGCGCTGGAAATCGAGCCACATTGTTTAATGTTGTGGGCCAGCCTTTGAGATTTCCAGAAACACCCTCGGTTAGCTTTGCTGCAAGGGACCTGATCAGGGGGCTTCTGGTAAAAGAGCCACAGAATCGGCTTGCTTATAGGCGTGGAGCAACCGAGATAAAGCAGCACCCGTTCTTTCAGAGTGTAAACTGGGCACTTATACGTTGCGCTAGTCCACCAGATGTACCTGCACCATTCACTATGCACGAGGGGGGCGTACCTGCACCGTCTGCAGGGACGATGCAGGGGGTTGATGTAAAGCCTTCTGGCAATTACTATGAGATTGATTTCTTCTAACTGTTATTTTTTCTCCATACCTTATGGAAATTGTATTCTACAAGGTAATTGTTTCGTTTGGATTAACGTGAATTTGTTGACCTTTTATTGAACTACAAGTACAACTGTAAATTGTTTCAACGATCAATAATGTTGTTTAACTTCTTGAGTTCAGTTTATCTGTAGCAACTTATTCGTAACAGAAGACAACTGGTTGTTGTTCCCCTGTTGAGCTTTATGTTTTGCTGAAGTGTACGCATGAGGTTAATTCGAAGGACATATCCGGCAGATCAACACGAGCAGAAGCATTGCTCCAAAAACAGGAATGGCTTCCATTGCATATGATCAACACTGTTCGGAGTAATTGTAAGGGGCGCAAAGTGTCATATGCCCGGCAATGGCATAGTTGTACCAGCAAGTAGCAATCCGTTGGATTGAAAATCACTATCCCCGAAACTAATGTTGAGCGCAAACAGAGGAAGACAGAGTTCTGCCTTTATCACCGAAACTAATGACTAGAGTAGATTTTCAAATCAATCACTTTATTCGTGTTCACCATAGTATTTTGGTTAAATAAGGAAATCAGTGATTGATTCGGTCGCGTTAAACAGTCATGGACAATATATCGGAAGTAGAAACTTTGCCCCGTTTTAGTGTTGAACTTGAAGATGTACATTGTCGTGACTCGTGATATTCCATCTGTTCCGAAAAAAACTTCATACGCTTAGATTTCCCTGGTAGTTTTACATTAAAACTAGTAAATTACTCCTGCAAAACACCTAATAATAGACACCTTGCTTGTAAAAGTAATAGAATCAAAGATGCGAGTCGATGTTACAAGATTATGATGCTTCATTTTCCTCAAAAGTGACTTCTTTGTGCAATTATCATAGTATATATATACTTTGCGTTGCGTGCGTGCAACATAAATTTGGTTGTGGGTCATGATACAGTCTAAGCTAGAATCTGTGTGTTATTAAGTTGAAGTTATGTCTTAAGCTACACATCCTTCCTACCAGTAGCTAATCACTATCCTGCTTCACTAATCTTTTTACTTCAGGGGAATAATCCAGTCTATGTTCATCAAACTGGTGAAAAGTTTACTAATCACATATTCAGTTCAAGCATTTTAATCACCAGTTAAATAGCCTAATGAAAGCAGCTGTAGATATTAATGGAACTGGAACATTGACAAAATTGTAGAGGAAACGTTAACTACCAAGAAATCCCCTTCTATTTCTGTACACAAGAAGAGAATCCACAATCCTTAATTACATCACACCAACCAAATATCCAAGATCAACTCCTAGTTTAACCCACAGCTAAAATAACATGATCTAAGACTAAAAACTAAATCATGTCCTAAGCTTGGCTATCATCTCCTCCACCATCTCATTACAAGTTCCAGCTCTTTCTCCTCTATCAATCTGCCTCATAACCTTCGCAAACATCACGTTTTTCTTCGAATGCTTACCCCTGGACGAGGAAGATCCCCCATTCGAGCAATCCCTAAGAAGCAAGAGCAACGCATTCGCCTTCTCTCTCCCTCGCCATGTACCGTCTACACTCAGCTGTAGCAATCCTGGCATAATGCCCTCTCGTAAAATCAACCCTCTATATGTCTCCCTCGAGCTCTTGCATATCATCACTAATATACCCGCTGCGTGCTCTTTGCATGGTTCGGATCCCTCTTCCACTGCTTCAACTAGCATTTGGATCACGAAGCCAATTTCTAAAACCTGAAATAATGCAATAACTGATAAGGACGTAATTAACAAACTTAACTGATAAATTAGTTGATATATGCAAGTTGGAATATTGAAACTTATAATATAGCCCCTTTATATGTAACCTAGCAGAATTAAATTTTCAAATAAGTGTGGGGATCACCTGGTTGTTTACTAAGCACAGTGTCCGGTTTATTAAGATAACAAAAGACTAAGTAGCTGATTTTACCTGATTCAGAGCAACATCTGACAGGGAAACCATTGATTCCAGCAAGGCCATAGCCTTCTCCGCTACATCTGACGATTTATCCGATTGGTAAACCAACTGAATCAAAGAGATTAGGCCACCACAAAGCAGGATTGGTGCGATATATTGCGATGAAGTCGAGAGGTTTTGTAGTGTTGATATGATATCTAGCTTAGCCTGATGACTAATAATTTGACAAGAATCTAAGAGCTCAAATAGAAGCTGAACCGCACCCGAAGATGCTATTTCAGGCTTATTTGCTGAGCATGATGACAAAATCAGTAGAGATGTCAATGCAATATCAATCAGTGATTCATTTTGCCACTGGATGATCTTCAAAATTGCTGGTATAGCACCTGATTTCGCTATGCATAGTTTATTCCTGCAACAAGTAAAAATCAATTCAGTGAAACTGATCAATATGTATAGTTCATTCGTAACTACAAGATCTATAAACGGCTTGTGTAGACCGACCTTTCACTGCCAAAAGCAAGATTGAGCAGAGCAAACAGAGCAGCTTCAACGGACTCGTAATCTTGGCTATGAAGCATGAAAACCAGCTGAGAAATGACACCTTTTTCAGCTAGCCTCTGCTTCTGCTTACTATTGAGGTTCCCGATTTCTCGGGCAGCCAAGATCTGAGCTTCTCGTTCGCCGAATAGAAGGGCTTCAGCCATGCTGGTGAGCTAGAGCAAGAGCCCAACTATTGGCTAGTGTTGGTTTGTAGTTAAACTCAATTTTGGTATATGTAGGTAAGATGAAATGTAGTTGGTGTTATAATGCACTAGTGTGATTGCTTGAGATGGATGCAAGGTTTTTTTCTTTCACTTTATGGAGTCCTTTTTTCTCTGTGTATTTGTTTGAGATGGAAGCAAAGCAAAGCAAAGTAGAGTTTCAGCTTTAAGTAACTGCCTTCCTGATATAGAAATACCTCAGGGTGAATCTCTAGCTTTCCTTATATAGAAGCCACCGCCGTTTTCAACTTATAAATAGTAGTAGTAGTTTTCTGCATCAGAGGTGGTGTGATATTCTGTGCCTGCATCCCCATAACTGGAAATATACCTGCCCATCACGAACATTTTCTTTTTCGTATCAAACTTAAAATCGAAACAGCCGGAAATATTATATAGGCCGGAATTATTAGTAAATTGTAGACCTCACGGTTAAACATTATCCACAAGACTTTGAAGAATACTTAGGGGCTGATTGGAGTAGCATCCAAATGCCCGTTTGGACGCTACTCCAGAATTTTGTGTTTGTTATAGCATTTAAATGCCGAAGATCGAAATGCCTCTACAGTATCAACATTTTTAACTACGTATATAACAAACTTATAATATCCTATCCAATTACAATTCTATACTAAATACAATTTTAACAATCCCACTATGATTTCGATTACTATTTAGACATTTAAATCGGGACATTTAAGTCGCATGTCAATCAGCCCCTTAAACTTTTTAATCTCATTTTTCAAGTGATGTACAATTTACTCATAAATCTTTTATGAAAAACAAAACATGTGTCGAAGATAATCTGAAAGAAGTTTGTAGGGGGATAGTTGATTACTTGGTTTTGCAAGTTTGCCATAAATTAAATTAGACTATCCTATATTAAAAACATGTGAATCTTGGAAGTTGAATTAATTATACATAATTAAATCAATAACATTAACTATAATCACTAAATAGTTCCGGAAATTTTTTTAAAAAAAACACCTTAAGTTGTATTATTACCGAAAAAATTATTTTATTTTGTGACCGTCCAATTTTGGTACCTTATATATTTTATTTGTTCAATTTGGAATCTCCGTCAGTCAAAATTGACGGGCCGTTAATTTTATAGGAAAAAGTCCAAAAAAGGTACCTTAATTTGTATCATTACCGAAAAAATATACCTTATATTATGACCATCCGATTTTGATACTTATAATTTTGATTTGATCAATTTGAGTATTGCATCGGTCCAAATTGAATGAACCGATAATTTTGACCTAGCCAGTGCACATTAACATGAATTAACACATTTTTTGTTAAAATACAGTTTGAATAAAAATTTAATAATAATTAAAAATAAATAAATTTTAATATGAAAAATAATTATAACATTCAATAAAGAAATCATTAAATCCTAATATATAATCCTCTTTTATAAAATAAAACTCACACACCAATTCTTCCCCAATTATTTCAAGAATCCTAATCAACGATTTTTTATTTATTTAATTTTTTCATATTAAAATTTATTTTAATTTTTTAATAATTTTTTTCAGTTCAAAGTTTGCGTTATTCACACAATATTATTTTAATAAAAAATATATTAATTCAGGTTAATGCACATTAATTAGGTCAAATTTAACCTGTGAAGTACTAAGAACAAATAAAAAATATAAGATACTAAAATTGAACAATCACAAAATAAGATACCCTTTTTATAATGACAATTTAATTTTTTTTTTTTTAAAATCAAATAATTCGAGTAAGTTCATAATCATAGTTTCAGGTTATAACCGTAATATTAACCTATATGGTTGGTTAATAACCAACCCGTTCAAAATCAATGGATCGGAGCTTCTAAAATTTTATTTTGCTTCAGTCTTGCGGTAGGTCAGTTACAAAATATACTGAAATCGTGTTAACCATGCTTTAAGCTTGGTCTATTTTGAATTTTGTCATTATTGTGCTCTTCCTTAAACACGTGTCTTAGTGCAAAAAGCTTTTGAATTACTTTTACACCAAATTATTTGAAATATAACATACTAAATCTCATGGTATGATTATGATGATTAAAGAAGTTCATCATCAATCTTGTGCTTTAAGTACCTTCAAGGCTCCAAACACCGCAATCCTATTCAAATTATGCGCTAATCACGAAAATTAAGGTTTGGAAAATAATGTAATTTCTTTTGAATACGTATTTTTTTTTAAACGATAAATATAACTCGAACCTTCGACTTATAAATTGGAAGTGAAGACTTTTACAACTTAAGTGTACTTCGTTGTCTTTAAGCACATATTTTAGATCGGTTTCAACTGTATTTTTCAAATCAGCTACGTAAAAGGAATTCTAAATCCCCTTTTGTTCCTTGACGAACCATGGTGAATTTTTCCTCCACGAGTTAGGAAGCGGAGTTCTATTGAATCATGCGCATAAAATACGAATTACAGAGAATCACTACCCTAAGCCGCAAAAATCCAGATTACATGACCAATGTTGTGTATGCACGTACCATGATCATAGGTCGAACATGTTAACTGCTAATACATATGCAATAAACTACACAATCCATGTGGTCCTGAATCCATATCGATATAGTATTTCACACAAATCCATCCTATGAAACAGAGTGAGTGTCCCATTTCAACAGAGCCTGATCGATGCATACACAGACGCCTCGAAAATTGTAACAAACTCACATGAATTTTAAGCAAGGATGGATAGATAAATAGATAGACTCGCTTAAAGTCGTTATCCGTTCGCAATTTGAGGAATCAGTACTCGACATTTAAAAGTATCCATCTCTATTGCATATAATACGGCAACTGATAACTTTATAGAAATGACGCCAGTGACTGATCATTTTAATGCGATTTCTCCTTGGGAGTTGTATTTTTTTCTTTTTCTTCCTGAATCTTGCTTTCAAGACTGTATGTGGCAACAAGAAAATAGTATACCACTTATCTTGCTGAGCGAACCAAATACCACCTTTCGAAACTGTGAGCATAATCTATTTTAGTACCATGGTACATGTATTTCATTTAAGGGCCTTTATGAGGACCGAGATATATATAGAGTTTATGAGAACTTTATGGTTTAATGGATCCCTTAGAGCTTTGTATAAATATCTTCTTCACTACGAATTTCCAGGAGAAGGCTCGTTGAACAACCTATCAAGACTTTATATTCTTGATTATTGTACAAGTTGAGGCAAGTTGGAGTAATTTCATCCTTTTATTAGGAATTGTTTGAAACTAGTTAAACTGAATGCCCTCAAGACATTAGGGTTTTAAGGTTATCCAAATTAATCCAAGATCAGATTTATAAGCATTGTTGCATCTTGAGATTTCAGTAATCCCTTTCAGACATAGGCCGCGTGATTGTTAGTTATACACATCGACTATTGAGCGTGGATCATTATTCAAACACACGACAAGTACGAGTGGACTCAACTCAACTCTTCCTCCCCGGAGCTTCAGATTCTGGATACACCCCTGACTACGAGCAAGTAGATTCATCAAACTAATATGGTACTCACGGGGTATCGTTGGGTACAATACCCACTGCTCTGCACTCTGAAATAGCCAACCATCAACATCCTATTAAATCCATGCAGCAGATTGTGCATGCTCACGAGCATTAAATTCCTTTCCCATCTTCCCCTCTAATAATTTGGCAACAAGATCATAAATCTGCTCAAATCTTGATAAGATCTATCATTACCAGTGAAAGTACATACCCCCATCCCTTCTTCATCTGCTTCTCTTTACTAGTTTCCTAACTGCAGCTGCATCCATCAGCAGAAAGTAAATTCGGTGAGAAGATGTGATGACCGGTTTGCCTCGGATATAACTCAATTAGTTTCTTATCTCTCCCACCTCTCTGTTCTGATAAATCTCCCACACACCTGGCAAAGGTCCCCGCCCATTTGGCCTTACGGGTTCTGGAGTTTGATCAACCAATAAACTCAATCGACCTGACTCACCAAGCGGACTTAATTAGAAGATTAACCACTCTACCATCATGTTTTAGAAATTTAGAGAAGCTAGTTGCCTAGCTAGTTACCATTTTGTATTCATTCCTTCCCCGACTAAATGAAGCTGGTAAATAAAATCAAAATAGAGAAACTTCATTTGGCCTAACTGATTAACGTTGGCTATATTCTATGAATGTGGTTTTAATACTCAGTTATTATTTGGATAAATATTTAATCTTTTATTTCTGATGGAATTCTCAATAGCAACTTAAGAAACCTATTAGGATTCGACTTTGATGGTAGGAAGAATCATAATACTTATCTAACTCTTTTAGTTTAGGTTCTGGTCTAGCCAATATATATGTGCATTCGTAAACCATTATACGGCATACTAAAGTGTCATAGACTCAGATTCTCTATTCCATACGCAACCATTCATGTTTTACTCACAGCAGCTAAGCTTTTGATCTTGCAGACCTTGAATCATGTCAGGAGGTGAGTTCTCGAATTTAATTTTGCTAATAATTAACTCTTGATCAGTTCATTGAATAATTCTGGTGGCTCATGGCCGACATGTTTTTGTGATACCCGTATATATCCAGCAAACATAAAGCTCCAAATAATTACCTATTTACCATATCAGTTCATTGAATTGGTTCTCCATAGTCGAGTGATTACCTATTCATCTCACAACTAGGGAGAGAACAGAAACAGTGACTCTTAATAATGTTTTTGTTTAGATTTAGGGCTTTAAAATGAGTTTCGAAGTGCGTTCATTTCGTTGAGGCAATTCGTCGAACAGTTCACGGATTTTTAAATATCGGTAATTTCCAGGCTCAAGCTAACGGGCTGTGAGAAGAATATTTGATTGTAAGGTTTAACTATTGGGCTAGAGTGGCCCATCAAGATCCATATCTATATCAGGCCTGGGCCAGACGGTTAAACAAGATCAAAGATCCACTTATATCTCCAACTTAATTACAATATATAATTACGATATAGAGATTAACGAGTCAGTACCTACTATTTTTTACAACAAAATGCCATCTAACTCTATTGTATTTTTTCACATTACAATCGATTGTATTTGCTCGATTTAGTTTCACTAGGTCTTTCTTCAAAATTTATGTGTCAAATTGGACTCTGTCACCACTTTTCTCAACTTTAAACCCTTCCCATGCAGTTCATATTCCAATATTTCATGATAATGTGAAAGTAGGCCAAATGTTTTAACTAAAGTATGAGAGTTCTCAGTTATGAACTCAATTTGTCTTTGAAAATATCGCATCTCACAAGTTTTTTAATTCTTTAATAAATCATCAAATTTTATAATTTTAAAACAACTCGAAGCAACCACATACATATTATATCCATAGTTATCATCTCAAACTAAAACGAACAATAACATAATGCATATGGGTGAAGCGGTGAGCCGGCTAGACTACTGTATGGCAATTTGCTTACATTAGTAGTATTATTTTAACTAGACACTTCATTTTCCAGAGACACGTTGATCAGATGAGCACAAGCCACAAGGTCAAATACTGTAATTTAATTATTGTGAAGCATTATACATACGTGAAGCCAGGGATTTACATTTCTTGCATCCGAAAATTTCCTGATCATTGCTATTTGCTCCAGAATTCTTGGGCCAGGTGGCTAGCTATATTTCGACATGCTAAGAAAACGAAGTCTATTATCCAAGATTGTGAACATAAGTAAACCAAACAAATTTATTCATGCAGTATGATTGTTGTTTAATTAATCAATCTTGTGTGCTATGATTGATCGTAGATAAGATGATATCAATGTCCAATTATTAGTGGAAGGAATGCAGAAGACGTATGAGATCACAAATGTTTTTTGTCGTATTTAGCTTTTGAGAAGATTATGAAAATGAAATCGATCCAAATGTTTTCTCTTGACTTGTCAAATTGTACCACCAAATTCTGTGGTTTTGTTTTGGGCGAATATGGCCCAAATAATTTGTAAGGCAATCGTTGAGATTAAGATGTTAGATGATAGATAGAGCTGATGAGCCCATCATGATGATCAATAATCTCTTATACCCAACTATCATCACTATCTTTTTATTTTCTCTTAAACGGTTATGAAGGACTAGAACTTCCGACCCACTAGTTGAGGGAGAAGCGATTTACCAACTGAGCTGCACTTATTTATCACAATCATCACTATAATAATAACTAAGTAAACAAATATTTCAATCAAGAAGTAATCTTCCTAGTCTGCCCTGCAACTAACCTTTGGCAGAGTATTATTTATGTTTACAATTGTAACTGCAGAAATAATCGTACATGAAATTCAAAGTAAGCAATATATATATGTTTACAACATTGAAAAAAATGAAAGAATTTTTTAAATTCCGAATGAAGCAGGTTTTTTACTACTCGATCTTAATTGAATTTATTCGTCTTTTTAAATTTCAGGTCGTACGGAAATGAATCCTCCTTAAGTACAATGTCTATCCCAATAACTATTGAATATTTTATGATAGAAGTTCATTCGAATTTAAGTGGTGAAGCAACTCTTGGATGTAAAAGTGCAAAATAAAGAGGTGGTGACAAGATAGTAGGTGGAAGGTTTCGAAATCTAAAACCTGAATAAAAACCCAAACTATAAATTTACAGATCATAAAACCGGATGCAAACCGGGTTTCTACAAACCGACTTTCGGGTCATCGTCGGCTCAGGATTGAGGACGTGAAATTGAGCACCACCAGTTGTTACCCACTTTTTCTTAATTAAAGGAAAATCGTTGGACACCTAATTATGATGACGTAACAGCCAGCTTTCCAAGTCATAATATTGTATTTCCCCACTTTCAAAGTATAAATGGAGAAACGGAATTACGGATTTGCGATTGAGCTGAAAAAGTTGATGGTGCCTTCTGTTCTTCCTAACTCGAAACCGATTCTTCCATTAAACTAATCCTCCAAATCCAATCATGAATCTATGATGCACAATTCTATGTATGTACAATTCATTGATTGATTGATTCCATCTCTTTCATTTTCTTATTCCTTCCGATTCTTTAATAATTCTGCTCATAATTTTGTGTGTAAATTGATCTAGGGTTTCCATTTCCTCGAGCTGAATCAGATTTCTCCCGTTTCTGCTTCGATACTTGTTCTGCTGGTGTTATTTGCTCAATTACTGGTTTAATCGCGGAGAAAAGTGATGCAGCATAATATAATCAACGAAGGTGATCGATCGCCTCGCATTGTTTTGTCTGAGCCGACTGGTTCTACAGCTGAGGTCTGTTTCACGTTGATTGCAGATTTTTCTAGATTGTTATGGTAATTAATCGATGATTACGTCAATGTCAACCTACTGTGTTATCGTTCATTGTTGTGCATTTGTTATTTGTCGATAAGGTTGAGATTAGGGATTTAAGAATGTATTGTGAGTTAGTGATTTAACCGGCTAGATTATATGTGTAATTGCACAGAAGTGCAAGATAAATCTGTTAGCTCGTTTTTTTTTCTTCCAGTTATGAGTTAATGTCGAAGGAAGCTAAATGCGTTTCTGTTTGTGGTTCAGGTACTTTTGGTTGGTGGACAGGTGGTGTCATGGAAAAATGATAAAAGAGAGGAGATGCTCTTTATGAGCAATAAGGTGAAGATACTAGCTCCAAATACACTGACTTCTGGTTAAGTATGGTTAATTTATATCAGAGAATGTATTTGACTCTTGTATTCGGTCCGTGATTGATGCTTCTGCTCTATGATATCCTGTGGTTTCTTGTACATTGCAATCAATTAAGGTTGGAGGGACTAGAAAGGCTATTGTGCTTGAATTCGAAAACTAAATTGTTCTCTGTACGATTTAGATTTATGTCTGGTTCAGTACATGCCTTACACTGTTTCAGTAGAATTATACCAATTGCTCAGAGTCGATATTACTAGCTATTCTAGGAGAGCATCTTTTGTCTTATGTGACACAACCACCTTCTGTATGTTCGCCTATTAAGGTAGTGTTTCGTGGTGGTTTGGATTAAGAGAGTTTATCATTCTTCTGGAACTGATGCGTTTACATGGCATGATTATGATTGAATATGATCGATGTATCATTAGCATATATAATTATTTCTTGCTGTTCAGCAGGCTGTATGGAAGCCTTCTAAACCCAGCAGGGGTGGAATACCAATCTGCTTTCCACAGGTCAGTCACTTACATACCTTGCAAAATTATAATAAACTCTTTAATCATGTTGTCTGATTCTTTCTTATAAATTGAATTGAATTTTCAGTTTTCTAATTTTGGGGCATTGGAACTACATGGATTTGTAAGAAATAAATTATGGTCATTGGACACTGCCCCTGCACCTCTGCCCCCTGTAAACAATCAGTCTACCGTAGATCTTCTACTGAAATCCACTGAAGATGATTTGAAGACTTGGCCACACAGGTAAAGATACAAGTGACATGATTTTCACATTAGTGGATGGAATGTGAAATATAGTAATGAATATTTCAACTTGGTTTTGGTGCAGATTTGAGTTACGCTTGCGTATTTCCCTTGCTGCTGGGAAACTTACTTTTATCCCCCGTGTGCGTAATGTTGATAGCAAGATCTTCTCATTTTCATTTGCTGTGTGCAATTACCTATCTGTATCTGATATCAGGTTTGCCCCATCATGATTCCAGTTGTCCATTGTATAGATTCTAAACCCCCCCGCACCCCCGC
>JAYMSP010001403.1:0-32668 GCA_036897095.1 Plantago elongata | reverse complement strand
TTTGCACCAACAGAACTCTTCTCTTCTGTTTTCTTCTCCTTCCTTTCAATCTCTGATAATCCAGGCATAATCTAAGTTCGCCAGAACAGCTAAGCAGTGCAGCTTGCCTGTTGGGTTTCAACCGTTGTATCCTGGGAAACAAGTGTCCAGTGAATCCTCAAAGCACCATAGTTGAGGGGGGCGTAATTGTTTTAAGGAAATTGTGCAAGTACAGGCCTCGGATTAGTCTTACGAAAAGCGGTTTGTTTTATTTACATTCTGTTATCTTCGATTATTACACATTGGAACTAACAATTTTAAAGATAATGTTGTTGTGCAGCGTCCAAACCTCATAGATAGTCTCTGCCACATAAAGTTTTAGCATTTTCGGTTGTCTCCCTTCTCCCTTGGTGTATCTCACTATCCCATTCATCTAGCAAATCTGTCTGATCATGCGCCCATCAAATTGCAGCCATACCAGAATAGCAGTCCATATACTACGCATAACGGCACATTCAAAGAACAGATGTGCCATACTCTCAGCCTGTTGGCATAGCACACATGTCCCATCATTCGCAATCCCATATTTCTGCAGTCTATCCACTGTGCATAATTTATCCTGGACGCATAACCACAGCAAGAAGGTAGCTCTTGGTCTAGCACAATTCGAGTAGAACAGCTTGTGCCATTCCACTGCAAGTTTCTCTCCACGCAGCTCATAGTAAATGGTTCTTGTGGGGAACTTTTCAGGGAGGCCGGTTCTGCTTCAAGTTTGACATGTCACCACACTCTCTCGCATCTTTAGGATGCTCCACAGTATCCATGAACAGGTTTTAGTTGGTGTGTATTCCATAATCCTTGAATCTTTTATGTAATAAGCATGAACCCACCGGACCCATAGTTTATCCGCTTTCTCAGTAAGATTCCACAGTAGTTTCATCAAGTTGGCTTTGTTCCAGACAACCAGGTCGATGATACTGAGGCCTCCAGCCTTCTTAGTATTACACACTTTCCTCCAGGCGATCGGTGCTTTCTTCATAGGTTCTTCCTGTAAAGATAAGAAACAAACTGAAGTATTGAAGAAAGCTGAAGAGAAGAGTTGAAGAACAGAAGAAAAGAACCAAACTACTGAAAGAATAAAGAAATGGAAGAAGTGTGTTTTGCCTGTTACGTTTATTACTTAAATAAACTTGCGACTTGTACATTATGCAACAAATATGGTACAGTTAGTTAGTTTATTCAGGAGTTAGTTGGTTAAACAACTACTATAAATAGCTGTGTCATTTCCTTCCCAGAATAATCGATTCTCATTGTAATTTCTCTCAAGCTTGATAAAGTCAATACAGTTACTTTCAATTTACGAAAGTTCACATGATATCAAAGCCAGAATAGCGTTTTTTTTTTTTTTGGGATTTCTTGATCAGTTTTCTTTGAGAAATTTGTTTGAATTGAATTATGTTGTGAGCAATTCTCTGTTGGTTTTTTTTTTCTTTCTCATTCTTGTTCGTCGATAAATCATGGGAGATGTGTTGGGTCGATGAATGGAGGTGTTGATCGTGGCAATCGTAGATATGCTCATCCATTGGAGGTTGGATTGGATTTGCCGTCCTCTCCATTTCACTTACAAGCTTCGGATCAGCCTGGAATAGCAATTGTGTTGAACAACTTGACGAAACCAATTACCAATCATGGAGTCAGCAAATCATAATGGCATTGGATGTCAAGAACAAGACTGGATTTATCAATGGTACGATTTCTGTTCCAGATGAACATGTTACCCCTTTATTATTTTCTGCCTGGAAAAGGGCAAACGCTTTGGTGCGTATTTGGATTTTAAATTCTTGTAGTCAAGACATTAGATCTTCCCATTTGAGAACTGTATCAGCTAGGGAGTTGTGGCTGGAATTGCAAACTAGATTCACAAGGAGTGTAGGGCCTAGAGTGTTTTTGTTACAGAAATCGTTGAGCTCAATCCAGCAGGGAAGTAGTACTGTGTCTGTTTATATGGCCAGTTTAAAAAGTTGTGGGATGAGTTCGTGGCCTTGAGGCCGGTGAGTACCTGCACATGTGGGGGTAGTGATGTTTTGATATCAACTCAGTTGGAGGATGGAGTGATAAAATTCTTGGTAGGATTAAATGAGTCTTATGCAGCCATAAGAAGTCAAATATTGATGCAAGTGCCAATTCCTTCTTTGGTGAAAATATATTCAATCCTGTTGCAAGAAGAAGGGCAAAGAGGGCTCAGTTCATATGAGGATATGCAGTCAAATCAAGAACATATGGTTATGTTTAGTAAGCAATCAGCTGCAGTACCTGAAAGTGCAGCAGCTATGGTGAAGAATGCAAGCTATTTTAGATATCAGAACAAGGACAAAGACAAGCCAAAATGCTCTCATTGTGGTGCTGTAGGTCATACCATGAAGACATGTTATCAGCTTATTGGATATCCACCTGGGTGGCAAAGGAAGGGAACAAATAAAAGGTTTGTTCATCCTAGCAGCAGTGGAAATCAACAGCATCATGCTCATGCTGCATTTCAGGATTCTTCTGCAGAACATCAGGTTATGGTTGAAGATATGAATATAGACTTATATAATCAATTTCTTGAATTTACCAAGTTTCAGCAACAGCACCAGGGTGTGATAACTCAACAGCAGCATACAACAAGCCCTGTACACAAAGTTGTTGTAGCACTTTCTGAAGTGCCATCCACTTCAAAGACAGGTATATCTAAGTATGCTTTAGTTTCAAGTGTATTAGCAGGGGAAGAAAATGTGTGGATTCTTGATACAGGTGCTACAGATCACATGATCTGTGATTTTAGTTTCTATACTGAAAATGTGTGTGATGTTAATATAGAGATTAATTTACCAACTGGTGATAAGATCATTACCATAAACAGTGGTGAGGTAAAAATATCAGATAGCTTGACACTTCACAATGTGTTATTTGTACCAAGGTTCACATTTAATTTGGTTTCTGTACCACATTTAACCAATTTTGAAAATTTAAGCTGTCATTTTTATAAAAATCACTGTGATCTGCAGGATATAACAACAAGAAGGGTGATTGGATATAGTAAATTCACTGATGGATTATATCACCTGTCAAAGGACCTTATTAGATTCTCACACATTTACTCTGTTGTCAACAATGTGAATTGTAATAAATCAGATGTTTTCAAGCTTTGGCATATGAGATTACGCCATTCTTCTGTAAATAATGTTGTTGAGATACCTGAATACTCAAATGTAAGATGTAATTCAGAGTTTGTTTGTGACATATGTCATTTCTGTAAACAGAAAAGGTTAAGCTTCAGTGAAAATAACAAAGTTTCTGAACAAGCTTTTGAATTGATACATGTTGACATTTGGGGGCCTTTTAATACTGTTTCATATTCAGGGAAGAGATATTTTTTCACAATTGTGGATGATTATTCAAGGTGTACATGGCTTTATCTCATGGCAAACAAATCTGAGGTTAAGACACATATGATTCACTTTTATAACATGGTATTCACTCAGTTTGACAGTAAAATAAAATGTGTGAGATCAGATAATGGGCCTGAATTTAATTTGGTAGAGTTTTATTCATCCTTAGGAATTATTCATCTAAGATCTTGTGTTGAAACACCTCAACAAAATGGTAGAGTTGAAAGAAAACATCAACATTTGTTGCAAGTTGCAAGAGCATTGTTGTTTCAATCTCATTTACCTCTTCAATATTGGTCTGATTGTGTTCTTTCTGCTTGTTTTATCATAAATAGGTTACCAACTAAAACTTTGCAAGGTAAAAGTCCATTTGAAGTATTGTGTAAAATGAAACCTGACTATAAACTGTTAAGAGTGTTTGGCTGCTTATGTTATGCATCAACATTGCATGCAAATAGATCAAAGTTTGATCCAAGAGCTGTTAAGTGTGTATTTCTTGGCTATCCTATGGGTTTTAAGGGTTATAAATTGCTGAACTTGAATACTAAGCAAATTTTTATATCAAGAAATGTTCAGTTCATTGAAAATCAATTTCCATTTCAGAAGGTTTCTGAAGCTGATAATAACTTTAAGTCAATGTTTACACCTGTGTCAGTTACTGATGTTTCTAATGTTTCTGAGATTACTAATAGCTATATTCAGTCTGGTAGACAGTTGAATGAGAATATAGGTGTATCAGAATTATCTGCAGAGGTTTATTTGGTTAATGTTGAACTTGAAGAAGTACATGAACTGCAACATCAAACAAGTGAGGAACAGAACAATGTTGAGCATTCAGCTAATAATGCATCACATAGCATTGTCTTGAGGAGATCAACAAGGGAAAGGCATATGCCTTCTCATTTGCAGTTGTATGATTACAAATTGCCTTCTTCAATTAGTAATACAAAAGCAGCTACAGCAAAGTCCATGGTCAGGTATCCTATAGATAAATATATTTCAACTAGCAGGTTATCTGATGATTATTATTGTTTTACTGCTGCAATCACTAATGTAGATGAGCCTAAAACATATAAAAAAGCATGTAAGAACTCTGAATGGGTAAAAGCAATGGATAATGAGCTTGAAGCCTTGGAAAGAACAAAAACCTGGGAGTTGGTTGATTTACCTGATAATAAACATTGCATAGGATGTAAATGGGTATATAAGATTAAATTTCATGCAAATGGTGAGATTGAAAGATACAAAGCTAGGCTTGTAGCTAAAGGGTATACACAAGAGAATGGTTTGGATAATTTTGAAACATTTTCTCCAGTTGTTAAACTAACAACAGTCAGGTGCATTTTAGCAATAACTGCAGTGAAAGGCTGGTTTTTACATCAACTTGATGTTAATACAGCTTTCTTGCATGGAGATCTTGATGAGGAAGTGTATATGAAACCACCACCTGGTTATGACAAAGCAGGTACCAAGGTTTGTAAGCTTGTAAAGAGCTTGTATGGATTAAAACAAGCAAGTAGACAGTGGTACTTCAAGCTACAGAAATCTCTAATTGATATTGGTTATAATCAGTCTGCTGCAGATATTTCATTGTTTATAAAATCCAATGATAAATCATTTACAACACTTTTAGTTTATGTAGATGATATCATATTAGCAGGTAATGATTTCAATGAAATTAAATCAGTCAAGACTTACCTTGATCAAAAGTTCACTAATAAAGACTTAGGTGAGTTGAAATAGATGTTAGGCATTGAAATAGCTAGGAATGATACAGGTATCTCTATTTGTCAAAGAAAATATGCACTTGATTTACTAACAGAAATAGGTTATTTGGCATGCAAGCCAGCTGAGGTTCCACTGGATGCTAAAACAAGATTGGTAAAGGATGACAATGATTTGCTGACAGAACCACAATCATACAGAAGATTAGTAGGGAGAATGATATATCTAATAATTACAAGGCCTGATATTTCTTTTGCCTTGCAGAGTCTAAGCCAGTTTATGAGTTGTCCAACTCATAAACACATGGAAGCTGCACACCATGTACTCAGATACATAAAACAGTCACCTGGGCAAGGAATCTTTTATCCAGCAAATAGCTCACTGCAGATCAAAGGGTTCACTGACAGTGATTGGGCAGCTTGTCAAGATACAAGGTGTAGCATCTCAGGTTATAGTATGTTTCTTGGGGATTCTTTAATATCTTGGAAATCCAAGAAACAAACTACAGTGAGTCGATCAAGTACTGAAGTTGAACACAGGGCTGCATCTTCAGCAACATGTGAAGTGCAGTGGATAAAAGACCTTCTTAAGGATTTGTGCATTGCTCATACACAACCTGCAGTTCTGTATACTGATAGTTTGTCTACCTACCATCTAGCACATAATCCAGTTCAGCATCAAAGAACAAAGCATATAGAAAATGATTGCCATGTGGTTAGGAACAAAGTAACAGATGGAACAATCCAACTTGTTCACATCTCCAATCAAGATCAACTTGCAGACATATTAACAAAGCCTCTTCCTTCTCAGTTGTTTAAACACTTCCATTCCAAGCTGGGATTGGTGAATATCTACTCTCATCTTGAGGGGGGATGTAAAGATAAGAAACAAACTGAAGTATTGAAGAAAGCTGAAGAGAAGAGTTGAAGAACATAAGAAAAGAACCAAACTACTGAAAGAATAAAGAAACAGAAGAAGTGTGTTTTGCCTGTTACGTTTATTACTTAAATAAACTTGCGACTTGTACATTATGCAACAAATATGGTACAGTTAGTTAGTTTATTCAGGAGTTAGTTGGTTAAACAGCTACTATAAATAGTTGTGTCTTTTCCTTCTCAGAATAATCGATTCTCATTGTAATTTCTCTCAAGTTTGATAAAGTCAATACAATTACTTTCAATTTACGAAAGTTCACACTTCCTTCCCACTCCATAAATACCTCTGACAAAGCATCTCAACGTGTTTGAGCACTTTCTTTGGTAGCGGGAAGGCTTGCAGCCAATAATTCGTGGTCGAGAACAGGACACTCTTAATTAGTTGTATAGCCGGCCCGCGTAGCTAAGCATCCTCGAGCTCCAGTGTTTAATCCTACTTAAGATCTTCTCCATCAGTGGTTGGCACAATTGGGTGGTCAGTTTCCATGTTGTCAAAGGAACACCAAGGTATTTGAAAGTTAGTGAACCAGCGTCATATCCTGTCTTCTCCAAAATCATCTCCTGTTCATGCCTACAGACGCCCCCAAAATATACCTTACACTTGGAGATATTCGCAATCAGCCATGTGGAATCCGAGAATTCTTGGAACTCTTTTACCAAAAGGTTTACCGATCCTGCATCACCCCGGCAAAATAGCAAAAGGTCATCTGCAAAGCACACATTAATTAAATCAACCGTCTCACATTTTGGGTGATAATTAAAGTCTGGGTACAGTTTGAGCTTTTGAAGTTTCCGGTGGAGATATTCCATAATCAGAACAAAAAGTAAGGGGGAGATTGGATCTCCTTATCGAATTCCCCGTTTCGCCTCCAGAATCCTACTAGGTGTTCCATTGATCGAGTATCGATAGGATATAGTTCGCACACAAATCATCACCCATCTAACAAATTGAGAAGGAAAATTAAGTTCAATAAACACAAAATAGTCTCACCATCTTCCACCACCTCCAACCACCATCTTTCACTACCTCCAACCACCATTTTCACCCCCTCTAACCACCATTTCAACACCTTTGTCGCATTCATTTCTTCTTCATTTTCTCCGAATAGACCCAACAAAGCTCCTTCTTCATTTTCTCCTTCCAACACCAGTTTTAAAGCTCCGATCGGAGCTGTTGGAGCTTTAAAACAGCTCCGACGAAGCTGTATTTTACATCTCCAATCAGGAGCTATAACACAGCTCCTGATTGGAGCTGTAAAAGCTCCGACCTGGAGTTGTATAACAGAGGAAGAAGAAGATTGATATTGCTTTGTTACTCTCTTTTGTTATTGTATTTCTCTTGTCTAATGTTGAGGGGAGTTTTGTAGTTTCATGCATGTAATATTTATTTATTCAAATATTTTTATGAAGAAAAACAAAAGGAGGAAGAAGAAGTTTGATGTTGCAGTACATTATTTTCTGCACTTGTCATATCCATCCCTTTAAAATTATTTAGTCTTTATTCAATAGCTATTGAACATATGATTTTAATAACAAAGAGAGTATGCCTGTAAGTAACTAGGGACCTCTCATTGTCAGTCACGGTGTCACCCTAACTAACATCAGTCATTTAATTTAAACTATTAAAAAATACATTTAACGGACGAAATTAATTGACTTATTACCTGTTGTAGTAATTGTCGTCCTTGAATGTTGATATTGTTGCACTTAGTGTTGCTCCTATAAGTCTCTGTTTCTTTCAAATTAATTGAAATTAATTTTTAAATATAAAATATCATTATATATAAAACTTCTAAACTAAATGTTTTACATTAAAAAAAATTATTAGTATTGTTAATCAATGATTTCATCGGCCAAACCGAGTTCTTCCTAAGTTTAAGTTTATATCACGATTTGGGTTTGTCATGGGAAAATTCTTTCTCCCTTATCTTCTATCGATGGGATCCCATTATTTTCATTTCTATTGCTCTTGAATTTTTATGTTTGAGGGGTTCTTCACATTTTTGGTCACCAACTACAAAAAAAAACTAGGCAACACAAACCAAGATATTCCAACGGAGCAAAATCGGTTGTTGTTAACAACGAATTTGCAACGAAATACCAACAGGAAATTAACTTCGTAAAATTTATAAAAGATCACCAACAATTGAGCAACAAATTAACAAAAAAAAAAAATTCCAACTAAGTTTTGTTGGAATATTGTTGAAAATAATTATCGCGACCATCAACAACAACAAAACTTGTCAACGGAAATAAATTGTTGCTCTTAGCAACAGAATTACAACAAACTACCAACAACAGAACAACATCATTTAGTAAATTAGAAAATAACAACGAGTTACCAACTAATTATCAACAAAAAGTAAAATTTCAACAACTTTTTGTTGGAAAGTTGTTGGAAATAACTAGAGCAAACATAAATACCAACAAAGTTTGCTAAGGAAAATA
The DNA here is from genome assembly GCA_036897095.1 of Plantago elongata. Classification (NCBI taxonomy): domain Eukaryota; kingdom Viridiplantae; phylum Streptophyta; class Magnoliopsida; order Lamiales; family Plantaginaceae; genus Plantago; species Plantago elongata. The sequence continues at coordinate 24,150 of JAYMSP010001403.1, read as the reverse complement.
ATTTGTTGTTATTAACAACGATTTTACAACAAAAAACAATGATCAGACGTGCCCCTCGACAAAATATATCACAAAATCCTATCAAAATTTAAATGATGTTGGAAACTAAAATATAGTAAACAATTCTCTTCATATGAGAACAACATTCACTAAATAATCATTTCATTTTATAACAAATAGAATGTATATTATTCTTCAAAGAACCAAAGATGCAAATGACCAACCATAAAAACTAATGTATCAAAACTAGTGTAAAACAATCACTCTGCATATAATTGAAAATCATATCTCTCACAAGTATCAAATTTGAAAGTAGGAAATAAGTTCAAATAAATCCTACATAATCATATTGCAATTGTCTCACAACCAGAAACATCAAACCAATGTCCTATTCCATAATGTATAACCAAAAAATCACGAAAAATATGTGTTTCCAATGTAATTCGACCAACACTTCAACCATCATATGCTTCAAAATGTGGATTCACTAAACATGAGCATAAACAAGAAGACAAAATCAATACATGAACTTCACTCATGAAGTTTTACAACAGTGAAACCATCCAAACAAAATACCCACCTAACAAGAATATAACTGTTTTCTGCAATATGCCAAGAACTACTGAGAAAAGAGAAATTTTTATCATAAATCTAATGAACTAAAAGTAGAAAACAACATCTAGCAAACAAAGAAACGCCACATATATAAATTAGGGAATTAGCCATAATACCTTTAGTAGCAGCTCCAAGCAATCAAAACATTAACCATAGTAGACCAAACTAGTTTGTTCAAAAATGTACAACTACTCCCAACTGCATCAAAGACAATACAATAAATTCTATGTATCTATAATAGAAAATGCAATATCGAAGTAATTAGAAAGACTCAAAGTTTAGATAACAGATTGAACTCTGGTTGATAATGGTGAAATTGAAAAAAAATGAAAACAAATTTTAAATCATTATACCTTCTCTCGTAGTCAGTCATATATCTTGATCCACCTCATCATCATCATTACTATGATCTCCGTCGTCTAGCTCATTTTGAGATTCTTCATCTGAGAAAAGATCCCCGAAGGCCTCTTGATATTCTTCTTCCTCATCATCTTCTTTATTCTTATTGATAGGTGTGGATTGGTGAAGCTCAGAATGATCTACTTCCTCAGCATTAGCATTCTCATCCAACAAAATACTTGTGTCATCAAGATCGACATCTAAATCAATTTCAATAGGAGTAGACCCTACCCTATCCTGATATGGAGAATCTGCCCTGAGTTCCTCATCTAATTCATTCTCATCTGTTAAGTTCAACACAATTCTATTTCTAGCTTTGATTTTACATATTGCTACCCAATCACCTCTATCTTCACGTTTTGGCTTTTTTGGAAACTTAGTATAGTAGAGTTGTTGGGCCTGCTTAGCCAATACGAAAATATCATCCGATTTTAGCTTTGTCTTCCTATTAATCTCAATAAGATTAAAGCCACGGTGATCTCTAATACCCCTTCCCGAATATGTATCATACCATTGACATTTGAACAAAACAACGTTGTCTCTGAAATAGTCCAACTCCAGTACATCCTCCAACGTGTCATAATAATACATTGTGTCGTTTCCGCTCATATCATCCAAAAATCAAATACCACTATTCATTGTTGCTCTAGATTTCCCATGCTCTACTGTGTAGAACCTAAACCCATTAACAAAAGATCCCTTATAGCACTTTGCTCTTCGGTGTGGTAAAAATGCTATGCTCCTAATCTTTCCATCTATCTCATTGCTATCAACCTACTCATTCACATAAATAGTTGAGTATCATGTTCATTTTCAATATAATATTATGAATATCAACTTTCATAAATAAAAAAAAAACCTTGTTCATACTTCTTAATGGAATATGAGCTATACATCATAAAATTAACAAGTTCACTCTTAGCCATTCACTTACATAGTCTTGTAGCTACTCAGGAAACTATGTCTAATGCAATCCACGTAGCGTCGATAGAGTTATGTCTGGATCCTCTTCCCTTATATATTCATCAAATTTCCTATTTGAAAAAGGTTTAGTTAGCTGGTAAAATAGAACTAAAATTAAGTGTCAATCCACATAACATGGAAATACCTAACACAAGCAAATTTCAACATAACCTAATAAAATATAAGTATATGAAAAAACACAATTATCTCCTACATATAAACAAATAAAAAAATACTTACTGAATCATTGGAACCAACTCTTCACAATTTAACAAAACATATTTATGTGCAGTTTGTATTTCATCATCAGTCAAAGTTCTACGCTCATTCTTAGGCCCCAAAGGTCTGCTTAGATGTGAGAAAATAGATAGCCGCCCCCAAGGTTCAACATGTCCACCATCATCATTTCTAGGCACACGGTTCAATTTTGTCCGCACACTTGGGTCAAAGTACAGTGAGCAAAATGTGGATACTTCCTTATTCAAGTATGCCTTCACAATAGATGCCTCAACTCTAGTAGGATTATGGGACTTCTTCTTCAAACTATGCAGAAATCTAAATTTTCATATGTTATTAGTAAGCTCATGATAAGAATTACATTTGATAATTTAATAACAAATTAAATTGTGATAACCTTTATTAGTAAAAAGACAGGGTTATATGTAGATTGAATAATTTTTACCTCTCAAATGGATACATCCACCGGTACTGCACAGGTCCACCAACCTTGACTTCATACACCAAATGAACAGGCAAATGCTCCATTGAGTCAAAGAAACTAGGTGGAAAAATCTTTTCCAGGTTGCATAGTATCTCCACAATCTTAGTCTCAAGTTTCTCCATATCTCGCACACGAAGCATGGTCGAACATATGTCATTGAAAAATTGACTCAACTCTGTCAATGCTTTCCATATAGGATCAGGTAGAAGACCATAAAATGCTATTGGAAGCAACCTTTGCATGAAAACATGGCAATCATGGCTCTTCATGCCACTAACCTTGCACTGTATTTCGTCTACTCGTTGAGCTAGATTTGAGACGTATCCATCAGGGAGCTTTAGTTTGCAAGCCCACGAACAAACATCTCTTATTTGTTCCTTGTTTAAAGTGTATGTTGTTTTAGGTTTCACTGGTTTTCCATTCAGATACCTAAGATTTAATTCAGGGCGATCGGAATAATGCTCCATTCTTGTCGAGCTTTCTCATTGTCCTTGTTTTTACCTATCACATATATCCATGACCGTGTTAAAGATATTATCAAAAACATTCTTATCAATGTGCATCACATCCAAGTTGTGGTGGATGAGATTGTTATGCCAATATGGAAGCTCCCAAAATATGCTCCTCTTGACCCAATTAAGGGATTCTTTAAATCCAGGTATGAATTGCTTTCCACTTTATGTACCAAATATGATATTCGGCAGTTGTTCAACCTCCTGTCTGATTTGTTCACCAGGTAAACGAGGTGGGGGAGAATCATTTTCTAATCGAGCCTTTTTAAATTCCCTCCTAACTTTCCTATAACGATGACGGCGAGGCAAGAACTGACGGTGACAATCAAACCATTAAATCTTTCCTCCATGTTTCAAGCGAAACAATTTTGAGCGACCCATGCACTAAGGACAAGCTAACCTCCCATGTGTGCTCCATCCTGACAACATGGCATATGCAAGGAAGTCGCTTATAGTCCACAAGACCGCTGCTCTCATCCGAAAGGTTTCTTTCTTGCTCATATCAAAAGTTTCCACCCCTTCTTCCCACAAATTCTTAAGCTCATCAATCAATGGGCGTAGAAATACATGAATCACCATGCTCAGAAAAAGGTAAGGTTCTTGCATACACATCCATGGTGGGAGATTGTATATTGCTATAATCACTGGCCAACATGAGTATGAACGCCCATAATTGTTAAATGGGGGTAACCCATCTGTACATAGCCCTATATGAATATTATGTGGTTCAGAAGCAAATGATGGATTCTCATGGTCAAAATGTTTCCATGCCTCCCCATGAGATGGATGTGTCATGGTTCCTAGTTCACAAGGTTTCGTGTGCCAAGTCATGTGCTCCGCAATGTGGCTGGACAAGTACAACCTTTGAAGCCTCGGAGTCACCGGAAGGTAGTGCAAAACTTTGAATGGGACTTTCCTTCGCCTTCGCCTTTTCTTTCGACGTTCATTGATAGGCTTATAGCGAGGCTAGTGACATATGCTACATTCTTGCGAATCTTGATTATCTTTGTAATACAACATGCAATTGTTCCTGCAAGCATCAATCTTCTCATATGCAAGACCTAGTATTTCTAATTCTTTTTTGGTTTGGTACAAATTACGAGGCAACGGATCTCCTTCAAGCAACATACTCTTAATTATAGACACCATACGATCATCTCTAACATGGTATATTCAGATTTCAAATTGAACAACTTCGACATGCCTCTGACACATTAACGGCCGGTTCTTCATATTTACAATCTCTCGATCGCTTCGGCTTCATTTGTTGAGCACTGGTGTTTATAATCAATGTTTTGAACCCAGATTTGTTGAAAACCGATGAAATAAGTTGTTTTAGAAACTTTGTTGAATTTGCAGGGACTTAATTGAAATGTTAAGAAACTTAAAGAAGAGTTGTCGATTGAATATTTGATTGTGGTTGGGGTATATTTATTAATAGACAGTTAACATAATTTACAAAATGACTCATCATCACGTTTCTTCCCGTGAAATTGCAAAAACAGTCATCATTAACATGTTTATACTACATGTTTGACTTATGGGAATTGCAAAGAGCCCCAAATTGTTACATTTTGATTTTGACCTCCTGATAATTTTCAAAACAATTTAGAGTTCTTGAAACTACAAGCCAATTTATGTGACTTAGCTTTCAGAAAATAAAATAACAAGTACATATATATTTAAGCTTTTTATTAATTAAATATAAATATTTACGGTATTGTTTTAATATTTTATGGAGATAAAAATAAAGTGGTTTAATATAAAAAACAAACTAGGGCCTTTTATTTTAAAGAATTTTTAAAGATTTTTTTGATTTGTTTTGATTATATGATTTTTTTAATATTTTTTTTTATCTATTTAGTAAGAATTTAAAAAATTCTTCACTGGAGAGTGAGATACACTCGCTGAATCTAACCGGAAAACTGAAAAAAGTACTTCATTTGGACAAACAACCAAGTTAAAGTACCTTCGTTGGACGTTACCATATTAAAATATCTTAATTATACATGGCTATCAATAAAGTACCGTTTTTGAATTTTACCCATTTATACTTCAAATTCTTAGTTGACGGTCTTTTAAATTCCTAATAATTTCAGTTACATCCCTGCCACTTCAATCAAGTTTTTGATATTTTATTTTTAGATCCTGTCAACCAACTAGGTTCGAACTTTGAAGGTTTAATTTCAAATGATCAATATTACTCATCACCAGTTTCCGCAGCTACTTCATATATACTTGGTTATGCCGGATTCGCAAGCTTTAAGATCGCAAAATACTAGCAATTGGGACTGATAAGAAATGGTTAAATCGACGATCTTGTGGCAGATTCTGGAGGGTGTTGGCTTGGAAAATGACGAGTCTCATATAATCAAAATACTTCCATCCATGATTACATGTTAATTGAATTTGACAATCAATTTCTAAAACAACATAATAATCAACGAAACACAATATATGTGCTATAATGTTAATGTTTAAATTTGTGAATTTTTATTACTGCATATGAATAAAATTACACTCCTATATATTATATAATAAGTAGTAGGTTAATGCAATAAAGAGAGCACTGTCACATGTCACTTATTGATACTATAACTAACAATAATTATAGCAACATATTAACTAATGATAGAAAAACTGAAGTAAGACCGTCCACAAAGGGGCGCCGTTGGCACGGCGTCGTGCCCAACGCCGCGCCAACGGCGCCCCAACGGGAGCGGACGCCGTGCCAATAGGCGCGGTGTCCTCCCCCAGCGCCGTGCCACGATGCGTAAGCACCTGACAGCAGCCAAGTCCCCTCCCCTTTTTATTTTTTTTCGTTTTGTTTGTTTTTCCGGTTTTCGATTTTTATTCGTTTTCGAACGATAATATCTCTAAAAATATTTAATAAAAAATATAAAAAAATCACCAACGGATACGTTTTTTCACGATCTACAAAATGAGACCAAATTTGAATTTTTTTAATTTTTTAATTATTCATTTTGAAATTTGAATTATGTTTGTACTCATGAATTTTCAATATGAATTTGAATTTTGAATTATGTTTGATTTTGATTTTTTTTTTAAAATGACATGACGACGACGCGCCACCACTGGAGCAAAAATGACGATGACGCGCCGTCGACTCGTCACCATTGAGGATGGTCTAACTACGTTCCTCATGGTTTATAACTTGTATTGTAATATAATATCTCTTAATTATCTAATGGAATATCTTCTTTTACTATTTTTTTTCAAAAAGAAATAGAGAATTTAAATGAATTGTAAACAATAGAAATACTTTTATTGTAGGTGCTTTTCCATAAAAACTCTACGTGCAAGTGTATTTGTTTTCAAGTAATATTATGATAATTGGCCCATTATTAAGACTCTTGTGAAAACTTTCCGTAACAGAGATTTGAATAAAGAAAGAAAATTTGATTAAACAGAAAAACAAGTGGATAAAGTAAGAACAAGAGTTAATACAATAAGATGAATAATAATAAAGTAGGAAATATAATGTATAAAATAGAAGATATATTTTTCATTTGAAGGATGAGAAATTATTTTCAGAGTCCGAAAAGTCCTGAAAATACTAAAAAAAGATTAGTATTAACAATATATAATTTACAAATACATAAAAAATAATAATTTATGCACAATCAGTATACAATATCATATGGCTTTCAGGACTTTCACAAAAATTTGAACTTTTATAAGTTTTTGTATTAAAGGATGATAAGATGAATTTGAATAATACAAAAATGAAATACAAAAAAAATTAAAGTTGATACGGATAAATACTTATTGCATTATTAAATACTTATATCTTCCAAGTTTATTTTAAAATTTTGTATGGCCTACCTGAATATGTAAGGAGCAGCCCTGGTATGCTGCAATTTCTCAGTCTCCACTCTCCACCCATCTGAAATAACAATTTCGGGGTTCAGTAGGGTTAATTACATTTTCAGTCTCTATAAGAGTCTGAAATTACAATTTCGAACTTTCTTTTTTGTTCGGGAACAAAAATAAATGCAGAAGGCAAGGCGATGAGTTTCCCTCCCATTTCATACTTCTGTAAAAGGCGGCTCGGCGTCTCCCCCAAACTTCAATATCGAAGCCGTCAGTTCCCTCATCGAATTACCACTACTCTCACTTACAACACTCCCTCAAATTCGGCATACCCGATCTAACCCCTACCGAAATCGCCATCGGAATCTTACCTCCACCTGGTCGTTAAACCGCCACCTACTCGAATTGAGAATGGATTCCGGCAGCGGCGGAGGGAGCTCAAAGGAGGCAGAAGAGTACGAGGAGTTGCTATCCACCACTGATGCCGAGCTACTCAAGCGAGCCTGGCAGAATGAGAAGGCTGCTCCTGACATTCTCAATTTCCAACCTCATTTGGTTCTTAGATCTCGCCAACAGATCCAACTCATGGTATCTATCTATTCAAATTTCAAACAATCAATTATTCAATTACCTCATTTGGTTCAATTTTTGTCGAGTACAGTCTGTTTTCTAGTTTGGATAGATTGATTGATGCATTTGTAATGATTATTGATAGATTGAATGATATGTTTGTTCAATCGATGTGATATGACTGCAATGCTGATATTCTCCAAAAATGTGTATGTGTGCATATCATGATATAGTTGCTATCGTATGAAGTGTTTGTGCGTTATAAGTCACACTATATGTTCGGAATGCAACTGCAGGTCTTTTTTGCTCGGTAGGAAAGGAATTGTGTTCCTGCATTAAGTTGTTAATGGGTTTTGGTTGTATGTGTGAGAGAATTTGATAATTTAGTAAGTTAAGCAATAGTGTTACTTCCCGGGCCAAGATAGTAACTGTGACTTAGTTAAGTCTGTGGTTAGCCAACTACAAAAGGTGTGTAGTTAGATGCATCTACAGCAACCTGTTGATAAATAGGGAAGTCTGAGGCCTAGTTCTTGTTCATTGTCAAAAGTATATGGGTTTGGTTTGGGTTTTGTTTATGTAGTCATGCTATTGAATTATAGCTGCCCTTTTTTCCTTCTATTTTGTTTTATCGAGTCAAATGAACTCAACTCTGTAGAACTATTTGTCTATATACCAGAAATTGACTATATCATGTCATAGTGCTATTGTATAGAACATCAGGTACAACCTGAATGATAAAGGTCTATCTTATTGCACATCTTATATCTTTACCTTTTCTTTCGGCAGGAAGAGATGGTTGGTGACTTTACCACTAGTGGTGTTGATCCACTCACCGTGTCGCTCTACCAGATGGACTTGGATAGAACCTTGTTCCTATTGCGGTCATATCTCCGCACTCGTCTGCAAAAGGTAACTTTAGGCCAGGCTTCCCAGTTTCATTTTCCAAGGCTATGATGCTTTCTTGTTCCTTTTAATTGATGGTATAGTTTGACTGTATACATCATAAGATAGCAGGAATCAATGAACTTGAATGAAAGAAGCTAGAGTTCATCTGCCTTAGCCTCATTGACCAGCCTCTTGTGAAAGTGTTTTTCATATATTTCAGTGATGTATGTGCTATCTTAACCAACATTGTGGAAGAAAGAAAATTTAATGTACAATAAAATGATTAATTACAAGCTCCTTATCTATCAAAACGTAAACACAAGAAACTCCTATTTACACTCTAGATATTACTTCTCAAATGAAATAGAATCTGTCCAGCATCATTTTATATATTCAAAAGTATATCAGAATCTTCCATTTTGTATCTTTTATAAAAATACAGAACTCAGTAACTGGGTGTCAATCCAGCTTGGCATGGTTTTCCTTCATCTTCTATCCCTGGTAAGGTCGTTCCTTTTAAAAATGAGTAGATTTTCTCTGAATCCAAATCACATACACAGCTTCCGAGAGTGAAACTTTGAGGCCTTATTTTCTGGCTTCTTATTCTTTGTTTTGCTTAAGGTCCACTTCATCTCTGAATCCAAATCACATACACAGCTTCTGAGAGCAGCTTTGAGGACCTTACTCTCCGGCTTCTTAAATTTGTTTTCCTAAGATCCGTTTCAACTACTCAGTCCATTCCTGCGCATTCGTATCAAATTTGAGTAACAGCTCCAGTTTGTGTGAGACCACAGCCAGAGAACAAAATTTTCAGCAGTTTGATTGTCTTTTTCTTTTTGAGAGAGAATTTGGTACTTTGGGTTTTATATGCGTAATAGGAAATTATTGGGGTTTATACAACAAGGCCTTCGATGGCAAAATCTTACTAATTACTTATCTGCTTCCAACTGTGTTATACTAGTGGATTATTTTGCTCCTCACTTCAAACTTCACTTGTGGTTGTGTTTGTATTGAATCAACTTTTAAACTCAAAACACTTCTGCAGTGCTTCCCATGGCTGTTAGCAGTTACTTGATGAATCTTTCCAAAATTGATGCAAAAAAAGTAAATTGCTCTTTTTACTTGCTGCTACTAGTATAACTCCTTGCAAGTTGCAACCCTGTCTGATACTATAACTTTGCTTTAGTTGTTGCAAAGTTTCCAAATAGCAGCTGCTTCAATTGAACCATAGCCACATGATCAGATAAAAAGTTGATAAATTGCAGATGTGTTGTATTTGCTTTCTAAGACATAGCATCCTGCACAAAATCCCTCTCTACTTAACTTCTGCTATAAAGGATATTTTTTAGACTCCATGATGGATTTTTTTATGCATCCAAGAGTGATCCACTTTAACCAGACAATCTCCATTTTTCATGTGAATAGCCCATCACAGTTTCAGAATCGTAGCTTCCAACTTTGATTTTAATGCGATTATGATGTCCATGACTCCATGGTTTACAAATTGATTCCCCTTCAAACTACTTCCTGGATGGCTCACTCTATTTTTCCATATATATGTGCTGCATAAACTGTCAATCTTCTTCAAGACGGATTAGGTAGAGAAGAGTTGAGCCCAGAGCTTTTTAATAGCAAAAATTACTCCGAGGTTGCAAAAACCCTGCATAACTCATATACTTAGTTAATTGGTTAGTTAGTTGTCCAGAGTTCAAATTTTTGTCTATCTGGGACTTAATATGATGTACACACCGTACATCCAGCTTCTTAACCCTTTACCTGTGATTTGTGACAGGTGGAGAAATATGTTTTTCACATAGAGAAAACTCCAGAATTATGGAACCGGCTTTCCAGACAGGAACAAAGATTTGCCAAGAGGTGGAAACCTTTTCTTCTTGCTTTGTCTCACTGCCATCTTTACTTCTTTTTTTCCTTATTTCTGGAAAAGCTTTAGGATCTAGCACTTGCTTAGTAATTTATGGTCTGAATAGGTGTGCCGCTGATTTAAAAAATCACCTGGAAAAATCTGTACTCTTGAAACTGCCAGATCAGTACCAGTCTCACTTAAAGCAATCGCCAGCTAGTGAAGACGATGACATGGGTGAGAAGCTCACTTTCAGCTTGATTCCGATGTTCACCTGTTCTATTAGCTACTAACATTTCTGGAAACTAATCCTCGAGAATTTTTACGTTTCTTCGTGTTAAGAACTCCCAAGATTGTAATGTCATTGAAAAATGATTCAATTCTGCAAGTGCACTAATCTACTTTTTATCCTAACTTCCTTAGTTCCTGAGCCGAATCTGGACGCCTATGTTGTGTGCAGAAGTAAGAAATATTTAGGGACCATTCAGCTTGATGACGGGTAAAATTCATGGCAGATTTAACATTACTACTTGCTTCCTTTGCCTAATCTCTAATTCTTTCAACATTTTACTATGCAGAGAAGAACCTGTCACCATTGAAGCCAATGACTTGTACGCTCTACGATACAAGTCTGTAAAGCGACTTGTTGATACAGGAGAAATTGATCTTGTCTGAGATTTTAGAAAAAAGTGGGAAATGTGCTGAGGCCGATTATGATTTGTGGCCTATGGACTGTATCAGGCATTTTCTTTTCAAAGAATGACCCGCTTGTGGTCAACCTTGTAATTTAAATTTGAACTATTTTCTCAGGTAAAGCGAACTCCAAAACATTGAGATGCATGTTGTAAAGTGTATAATAATACTAAGCGGAAATGATGGTTGTATTTAATCTATAGATTCCTTTGATACTTGCCACTTGATAAGCCACCATTTGTAAAATGTACTTAAATTGACCATTATTAAAAATATCAAAATCGAATGACTATAATTTACATGGATAAATAACGATTTTATTTTATATGTGCCACGTGATAAGCCACTATTTATAAGATAGTACTTAAATTGACTATTATTAAAATATTAAAACTGAACGATTATAATTTATAAATTAATGTACATTTTAAAAAATGTCACAATTTAAAAAAAAATGTTACTAGAATTTACCCTTATACTCCAACATTATAACTTGCTTATTGAACCTGCGTATGTATTTTTATTAAAATTTATCTAAATTAACATATTATATAATTATTATTAGAGATGTAAGTTAGTTAAAGTTGAAAACATAACAAACTATCTTAACACATGCCAGAAGCCTCATTTTTATTTTTGGAATATATTGTTAGAGTTAAAAATTTATCTAAATTAACATATTATATAATTATTATTAGAGATGTAAGTTAGTTAAAGTTGAAAACATAACAAATTATCTTAACACATGCCAAAAGCCTCATTTTTATTTTTGAAATATATTGTCAGATAACTCTATGGCAGAAAAAACTTGTTCCCTAAAAATGCATTTTAAAGTTCGGATGGAACTTGCAACCAAACAAAAACCAGGATGATATAAATTTAACAGAGGTATATTGTAATGGTACGGACCACTAATCGGTTGTGTTTTGACTCTTTGAATTGGTGCGATTACTCATAATCAGCTCTCTGAATTATATGTTGGCCTCGCATATTAACACATGTACTTTCCCGTGCACCGGAATATTAATTTTCAGTTAGTCACTCATCCTAAGATTGCTCTACAACAGACACGCTTAACCCTCGAGTTCTTGCAAGTGGATTCCTAAAAATAAAGGTGCATCTTTATTGATATGAGAAGCGTTCTTAATGCTTTTATACTCTATCGACTTGACTTGAAATTTTAGAATGCTATGGGCCTGATTGGTTTGCGGGATTGTGTTGTATTTCAGTCGTTGATCGCAATTGTTTCGCTGATTGGTACGCGACATTTGATTTTGAATGCGCTTCTTCCGGCCCGTGGGCTTCCTCGAATCGGGATTTGAAAACGCGTCACAACGCGCCTTTTTTAACGTTTTAAAATGCTAACCTCCAGTAGGCATTTGAAAATGGCGCATTCTTCTGCTTTTGCCTGGCTTCGGTATTCTACCGGTTATACCCCTGAAAATGAAACCCTAGTGACCCCATATAAAAGGTTGTCGCCTCCATTTGTGAGACAGTGTGTCCTTCTGTTCTTCTTTGAGCTAACATAGACGATTTTCGAGAAAAATCCTTGGTGAGCTCTATCATTCTTTGATTTTCTTCTTGTTTGTTGTTGAAACCTTCTTATCTTCTCTTTCTAATCGTTTCTGTCTTCGTTTTTTTTGCATTTGCATTGTCGAAGGAGTGTGTAGTCGGGAGATTTTGAGCTACTAGCTGTGAGCTTTTCAGCCGGAGTCGAAGGTGAGTAATATTGCCGTCTTTTCTTTTAAAATGGGTTGCATTTATGAGTGAGAACTTTTGGTGTTTATGAAGGTCATTTATTGCATATTTGGTATTAATTGTGAGTGCATAAATTGCTAGGATTTATGAAATTGTGTTTTCCAGTACATTTATTTTTTATTCTTCCTGTTAAGATGTGATGTGTATTATGATGTATGTAGCCGGCTCCTCTTGCTTTTCTTGATGTGAACTGGTTGTAGATGGTAATGCTACCTCAAATTTGTAATTGGAGTTGGTCAATATATGATCTTTGCTGCCTTTTTTTATAGATATAATCATGTTATCAAATGTCCAACTTCAACATCTAATAAGGCTTATAATGGTCATGTCTATGGGAATGATGCTTGTTATGTGTTGGTACTATTATAACATGTGTCTCAAACAAAGGAATGTACGTAAGCAAAGGGCTCCGTTTCATTATCGTATGATAACAAAAGTCAAGAGGGCAAAGGCTTATTTGAGCAGACTTACCTTGCTAAATGATTCAAACTGTAAGAACTCACTTAGGATGAATATGGAGAGTTTCAGGAAGTTTTGTGTGCTATGTGGAGAGGTGGGGGGTTAACATCTAGTAAATTTGTCACCCTTGAGGAAAAAGTTGTCATCCTTTTTAAAACCATTGGGCACCATTCAAAACAAAAGGACTTGATGTTCCAGTGGAAACGTTCGGGTCACACCCTTAGCATTTACTTCAATGAGGTTCTCAAGTCTGTCTTGAGACTTCATTCTATTTTGCTAAAGAAGCCTGTTCCAATACCCACAACTTGTGAAGAGGAACCATGGTGTCATTTTAAGGTGAGCTACTAGTGATGATGTTTTAAATTCAAGTTGCTTCACTTGATGTTCAATTCGGTGTTTTCTTTTTTCAAGGTTGCCTAGGTGCACTGGATGGTACTTACATCAGTGTTCAAGCCCCTGCAAAAGAGTCCGACATGTATTGAAATAGGATGGGGTTCATATATGTCAATGTTCTTGGTGTTTGTGACAAGGACATGAAGTTCATATATGTTCTTACTAGTTGGGAAGGGTCTGCCAGTGATTCCCGAGTTTTGTGTGATTCGTTGAGCCGTGAGAATGGATTCTTTGTCCTTAAAGGTATGTTTCCAATCAATGCATTAGAATGTGATAATATTGAAATTCATGGAACATGTCACAACCCCTATGATGTATTCTAATACTTTGGCTGCCTGTTATGTCATAGGGAACTACAACTTGGGGGATGTTGCTTTTATGAATTCTCCTAGGTTCTTACCTCAATTTCGAAAGACACGGTATCACCTACAAGAGTGGGTTGAGAGAAAGAGGAAACCACAGAATCCCAAGGAGTACTTCAACCTTAAACATTCATCTGCCAGGAATGTTATTGAGAGATCATTTGGTCTCTTGAAGAAGCATTGGGGTATTCTTAGGTCAACCATATTCTATCCATTGGATACTCAAAATGATATCATATTAGCTTGCTGTCTGATACATAATTTTCTAAGAGAAGTTGATGTTGATGATCTCTTGAAAGATGAGGATCTGACTGGGGAAGAAAAAGAACTTGAGCAGGCATTGAATGGTGGCAATCACATCTGGAATGAGTTTGAAGATGATGAGCCAATTGTTAGCTTGTTTGAGTGTCCTCAGTGGAAGCAATTTCGCCGTGATCTTGCCAAGAGCATGTATATTCAGTGGAGGAAGAGGGCTTATGTGTTGTAGGAAGAGAGTTGTGATCTGTTAAACACCATGAATAGTCAGTAATGGTTGTGAATGGTGTATTGTGTTATTTTTGTTGGCTTGTTTTAGTAGCTTTCTGAGACATAATTTGTATTTTGCACGTGGCAAATAACTTATGTGGCTGATTTATGTTAATTAGTCTTCTTTTTTTGTCCTTGTGTTTGCAAATGTGTCATGTTTTTTGTGCCTTGGTTGCAGGTGTGTCATAATGCATTGAATGGTTGTTTGTTTGTTTTGCAAATGTTTTGTTGCAGTGTTTTGTTTAATTAAAGTTTACTTGGATGCTTGCTAGATGTCTGAGCAAGAAAGTGGTGGAAGTGTGGGGGATGATCTCCAGGATGATGCATCAAAGAATGATGGAAAAAGCAGCTACAGGGTCTGGAGTAAGAAAGAGGAGGTGGAGATGATAGAGGCCATGAAGAAGGCAAAGCAAGCTGGCATGAAGTCAAAGCAGGGCTTCAAACCTGGAGGGCTGATTTTATTCAGATCTATCTGCAATTAAAGTTGTGTGGAACTGATTTGGTTGTGAAGCCTCACATCACCAACATGGTGAGAACTTTGAAGAAGTTTCACTCTGTTGTACTGGCCCTGAAAAACAAGAGTGGTATGGGGTGGTGTGACATTGAGAAGAGGTTTGATTGTGATGATCATATGTGGGTTGCATGTGCTGTGGTAATTTAAACAGAACTCAATTGCTTGTACTTGATGTTTTCACTTTTCTTTTAGGATAAATTGTTGTTGATTGAACCAATTATACTTGATTGTGTAGGATTTTCCATTCATGAAGAAGCTGAAAGACAAGAGCTGGGAATACTTTGATGACTGGTGTGATGTATGGGGCAGGGATATAGCAGCTGGACAGAGATTCAAGACATGTGCAGACATGAACAACAAGTTGATGCCTCATGAAAGGCATCTTGAAATAGACAGTGATCTGGACACTGGATATGAGGTTGCAATGACAGGGCCACCTGGTAAAAGAGGATGTGAAGTAGGTCCATCTGGCACTAAAGGTGGTGAAGCAGGTCCTTCTGGCGTGAGTAAAGGCTATGCATCAGGTGGTTCTACTTGTGGAACTAAGGCTGAACCTGCATGTACTGATACTACTGGCACTGAAACTGCAAGAACTAAGCCCAAGTGGCGCAACTACATTCCAGATATATGTGAACGAAATGTGTATCCAAAGAAGAGGAAGGTGAAGGAGGAAGATAACCAGCAAAATTTTACAACTATCATGTATGGCTTTGTCACGAATGAGGCCGTGTCATCTATGAGAGGCTTAGCAACTGGAGGGAGCTCAATTGATACTAAAGGATCGATGGAGCAAAAACATGAAAGCCTTGCTACTCAGCTATATGAAGAATTGAACAAGTTTTTCCTGCTTCCTTCTTACTACAAGCTCACTATAGGTAAGCAACTGCTTCCGGACATAGATACACTGCAGTTTTTCCTTGTGATGAGTCAGGATGACAAGTTTACCTTTGTGAATGATGAGCTTGTTGATTTGGGAGGACCTGGTATGACTTAAGGTTATAATTAGGCTGACTGGTAGTGGAAGTCATACCAACCATTGCAAAGATGGAGTGAAGAGCCATGATCAAGTAATTGTTTTTTTTTGTCCATTTGTTGTCTACTCCATGTAACTTGACTTTTGTACTGGTAATTTCTGCAATGGTGTGTGATTCCTTGTGCACAAAGACTTTAATTTGGTGCGAAGACTTGTGATCTCTGATTTTCTTAAGATTTGGTAATATAACCTATTGACCTTTTATGATTCTTAATCTGGTATTTATTGTGCTTTATATGGTTTATACCTGATTTGTGCCATAATCAATAGATGCACTAGATACAGAGCTTGAAATTTCATAAGAAACAGTCCACTATTCCATACTTTTAAACTGTGAAATGACATGGTGAATCCTAACTTCCAAACTAAAGGACAATAACAAAGAACCTAAAAACAACACAACAGAAGGCGACCTAGCACATGAGCAAAAGACCACGAATCAAGTGATTTCTAGTTTGGAAAATATAAATACTATGGCCTACAAAATGAGAAGAACATGGGTGGTTGTTTCATTCAAGTCCACTAGAACTACTCTTGTGGTTTCTTGTTGAACTTTGGAGCAAGTCTAGCAAAAGTGCTACCCTTTTCAACCTTCACCTCAAGAACCTCCTCGTTCTCTGCATCCTTAGCCACATATTCCTCCACCTTAACAACCTTTTTTGAGTTCGAAGACGAGCCCGGAGAGAGTGTAAAGTCAACAAACATGATTTTCTTCTTTGTAGCCTCGTTGTCTTCACTTGCAATTCTGGCAGCCAACCACTCATCCTCTGTGATACTGAACAAACTGTCGCCAGGTGAAGAGGGAGTGAACCTCAAAGGACGTTGAACGGATGGAGACATTGCGCCTGGGGTCCTACTCCCACGAGAACTTTGGTAGCTCCTGTTTTCGGGAGAATCCCACACCGAGTGGTTGTACGGGCCATGGGGAGGACACCATCTTTGGACGTGCATACACAACCACGTTGTCAAGAGTCATGCCTCCTTGCAAGGAACTGATTGAGTGTCATGTGAGTTGTTTGTTATACAACTCCAGTGTATCGTTCGCAACACCAAAGCTTGGACCTTCAAAAACCTGCCCGAGATCATGCCATGGATCACCTATGTGAAAGTACCATAAGGACCTCTGATCCTCCTGCAATAAGATTAGAACTTGTTAGATCAGGCTATTAAAGTGCGAAAGTTAGTAACAATAAGATGGAAATGAAAACCTCCTACAAAGATATTGTACCTCCATGAGTTTTTCCCACACACCACACCAGCTATGAACTTGTTCAGCACCATGTCGAAGTGCATTCCCTTAGTATTCATCAAATTTTGGAACACAATATGACACTGCCACAGTTTGCTCACCACTTCTTCGATAACCTCAATAGTATACTCCACGTTGAACCTGTTGTTTAGTGTAGTGATCATTTCACAAAAAGCAACCTTGGTTTCCGTTGGATAAGTCCAAGTGATGATTTTATCTTTAGCAATCATTTCTAGCCCTATGACCAAAGCCTTGACATGCTCTTTAGACATCTCTTTCCGGTAGAACATCATATCTTGTGCCCGGTAAAGGGAGGTTCGGGATGTCAGAGAGATTGAAGGGGGAGACATTGATTTTTATTTTTTTTTGTCTTAGTTAGAGTAGTTTAGTGCTTTGTTGTGGAGGATAGAAGTGGAATGAGAACCCTATTTTTAGAGTCGGTGTACGTGATTCCTTAAAGTTTGCTAGTAAACGAGATTATATTAGCCAACTCAACCGTTGCATTTATGAATAGCAACCACATGATACATGTACAATAGTTGTGTGTATACTCAATCAATTGTAGTCAAATTGAGATAAACTAGCTCTCCACATATAATTCCAGAGCTTTGATTACGAATTAGCATTTTTGGTAAATAAAGAGAAGTCATGGACTATTGAATGTGGAAAATTCCTTAAACATGCAAAGTATCATTGATGATGAAGATTTTCAGCTGATTTCTTGATATAAGTGAGATTGAGTTATCTTAAACCTTTCAATATCTTCTTCAAATGTGTAGTCATGCGGATCAGACATTTAATTAGAAGCAACAAAGAAGCAAACAGGCTGATCATTCTTGTTTGCAAGTAATGACGAATTTAGATGAATGAAGCAAAATTGATTGCAATGAAAGGGGACAGCTCCCTGCTGCAACAAAGAAGACCTTTGAAAGCTCTCAAATTTATGGTTACATAAAAGAGATCAGTTTGGTAGTTGGTATAATCGATTGAAGGCTTATCAAGCATTTTTGTTAAGAATCAAGAATCAATAGTTTGTGAACTGATAGCAAGTGACAAAATGTAGCATACTACAGGTCACACATATATTCAAACAAAATATGTAGCCAAAATAGGATCAACAGTTGGTCTTCCAAAATTAACAAAGCACAAGCCAATTCACACACATAATTACATCAACAAAAATCAAAACACTTGTCCATTTGGTGCATGAGTAAGAAAGACTTGTTCTGATGGTGCTTAAATTAAATAACTAAAACATAAAACAAGTTCAAAATTATAGTTAAATTGTTCTGGTGGTGCATAAGAAACCATGACATTACATCCTAAGTTCAAGGGTGCTTGTTAATCTGGACTGGAACCTGGCTAAGGTGTCTTCCAGGCTTTTGACGGAGATTGATAGTGGTGACCATGGGGGCTCGTGAGATGGGACTTGTGTCGATGTACCACCTCCTCCCCTCAGCTCCTTCATGCCAACCTTGGCAGCTCTGCACTCATCATCCCACACCTGGTAATCATCTCCGTACTCCAGGTACATTGCATGATTAAAACGCCCAACCAGCGGAGGGACGGCTTCAGGGATCACATACGTGAGATGTGCACTAGAAGGATGCAGTTGGAAACTCCTTGTCATGCACATAGATCCTGACCATGTCCGCATGGTTCATCCATGCATTCTGCCACATCGATCATGTCCCCAGCCGTCTGGATGACTCTTAAACCAGCACGCAAGTCCATTCCATAGCAGCAGTACCAGAGCCGGGTGGGGAGGTGATCATCATAGCAGCCATGCAACTCATCGCACAGAATTCTAGTGCATGCCTGGAACACATTATCCAGGGTGAACTTGTGGATGTGAGAGTAGATAAAACTGAAATGATTAGTGACTATTGAAAGGGTGTAATGATTCTCGAGAATCGAGACGACACCCTACAACACCCTTTCAACTTCTACAAGTTATGATGATTAAATTTAAATTATGGAGATATAAACAAATTATAATTTCTCATAGTCTCCTAAATATTATCACATACTTCATTTCAAATGTACAATCGTGTAAATTTTGTCATTTGAAAAAAAAAGGTGTCCGATTTCATAAACTATGATCAATATAGTATAATATTTGTCAGAACACATAGTAGTTTTTAATCTTTCGTTATATCTCGTGATTAAATTAGAAAGTATGATCAGTTGAAATGTACAATCGTGTACATGAGGCTTCTCATTTATGAATTGCATCAGCGCTATATTTTATCAAAAGTGATCTTTCAAATGACAAAATTTGGTCATACAAACTTTAGTTTAGTGTACTCGAGTTCTAAGCGCTATGTTTTACTTAACTAGGATCATCAAAGCTATGTTCGTGCAAACGTTCTCGTAAAAATCATGGACAAACTTGTTATGGCCATCAAAGTTGATCTAACGTAACTTTGCCATCAGACTGGCCGGATTTATAGATGTAATTAGTTCTAGCTTCATGTTACAAATTGTGTCATTATGGCTAAATATAAAAGAAAGTAGAGATAATTAACACCATTTAACATATCATAATTTCATTGCATGCATTGAAACTCTACATAAATTGGGATCACTTAAAATAACACATTAACCAAGGTGTCATGATGAACCGTGAGAAGATTGTGAAACGACATGTCTTCTCTTAACATGACCAGCCTTTAACTCTCCCGAAGACCAAAGGCCTCAACATTATTGCACACTTTTCTTGGATTTGAAAAACTTTCTCTCAGACACAATTCTCTATATTGGAACCTAACAACTCTGCTGCTCCAGCCATCCTTCGCCGAGGTCCGCCACTAGGACCAAGACTTGTGAGAGGTAAGTGACTCATTTTCATGTTTCGTTCTTCTCAAGCTTTTTAGGGTTTCATATCAAACTTTCTTTGATTAGACACTTCACAAATGGAACAAATCAACAAGTTCAGATTATGCAAATGTTTCACTTTGTAACTGTCCGATTTTCATGTTGTGTGCCTTCAAACTTTGCATGATGAAAACTCTAGGAACTAGAAATTAACTCCAGTTACTAATCTCTATTTAGGAACAAGTACTTAGAACTAATATGTCTTCACTTACTTGCATATGTGTTATGAAATATGTTTAATTACACTCTCATTTTACATGGTTAATCATCAGTCATGAGATGAATTCCTTTGATTACATACAACATAAAGAAACTTTTTGGTCTTGGTACTTTGACATGATCATTAACTACCATTATATGATAGTTTACATTTTGGTCTTGGTACTTTGACTTTGGTCTTCTTTCATTAGGAACTTTGACTTTCTCACTTTGAACAAGCCATGTCATTTGTGAAGGAGTTGAAGTAGTGGAAACTTGACTTCTTACTTTTTAATTTCCACTAATCATTCTTTGATACTGAAGAATTGATGTTTTGAGTTATTGTTCAACCTTGTTTGGTGATCCTTATTGACTTTAATTTGAGTTCTTATTTAGACTTGCCTTTGTTGACTTAATTGATCTCTATTGCTTATTTTGTGCTTCGAAATATGGAGATCCTTATTGACTACTGGAATGTGTGTTTTTTGCAGGTCCTCCACCTCACTTGAGAACCATTTCACTCTCTATTTGTAGCAGGTGGTTTGAGGATGAGAACGGGCAATTGGAATATCGTGGTGGGTGGAAGAAATTTATGCACGGGGTTGATCCAATGGCTTTCCCATTGGGCAGGCTATTCCAGGTTTACGATCAGATCCTGAGGGATCAACTTGGAGAGCCTGCCTGGTTAGCTATAAGTCCTGTGAGGATGTGGTGAAAGGCTCATGGTATACCGTTGCCACTAGGCCTGAACGTGATCCATGCAAGAGGTGACATGAACAACATGTGGGCAAATGCAAATAGTCACATGGTTAACTTGTTAGGATCTACATGCAGGACTGTGTCACTCAGGGAGGTGATAGTGGCAATGTCATCTACGAGCTCCCTCCTCCTGTTCCAAGGGTGTTCGACTATTTCCCTGTTTAATCTTACCAAGAACTTGTTGAGCGCTATCAGGCTTTGGATGATACATATGGCGCATCAACCATTGGCATGTATAAGTTGACTGGCTAGAGATGGTACATCACTGATGTGTCCCGTCCAAGGGCTCCGGTGATTGCAAATGTCGCTCTCCGTCAAAGGCACGACGGGCAGCTGAGCAATGTTAGCGTGGGAGGCAATGCTTGAACTCGATTCTGTTTGGAAGTTAATGAATCTGTTATGTTGAACAATTTTAAATTCCTTTTTAAGTTTGTACTCTAGTTTATGTTTCTCTTATCATGAACAATTTTACCATCATTTTTAAGTAGTTTATGTAGGCTTATCGTAGATGATCTGCCTATTCCTCCAACTTAATGTGGAGAAGCTTTTGTGTAACGTTTTCTCAGGAATCGACTTTAACGGTTGTATGTTTCAATTGTACACATCTTAAGCATTGTTGTTCAATATGATGCAAGCTTATTAACTAATGCAATGATAGTAGTGCTAAATCGAAGAATACTTGCACAATCCCGAATAGCACAAATTAATTGCTCGTCTTATTCAGAAAATGAGTGCAATGTGGCATCAAACACACAACATAATCAAGCATTAAATATAACAACTATGACATGATTAGACTTCATCGATTTTGCTTTACCAATGCTTAGCCTTACCATTGCCCTTGCCGCTCCTCCTGCTACTAGTAGATCCACCCGGTGAATCAGTGGAATCCAACTCCTTCTTCTTCTTCTTTGTTGCCGCCTCCTCCTTGTTACGACGAATTACATCCAGCCACTCCTGATCCGTCATTGGTTCAAATCCACTAGACTTTCCAGCCTCGTCATTTTTTGAAAGCCTTATAATCATACCTACTTAGAGGAATATGCAGATTATCAAACTCGTCACGAACCTTGTCTATCTCGAAGCAACGTATGTATGCATCCATATCTTCATCCTCATTAACTAAGGCGATCTCGTCCGAGTCTGGACCCATCGAGAAATTGGAGTCGGAAGACACGCTGAACGAAGGACCTTCAAATACAACACGAAGATCACACCACATTGGATCGCCTTGGTGGAAATACCAAAAGCATCTTTGATCCTCCTGAAATTAACAGTCAAAGTTTAAGAATCAGTTTATCAAATTGATCATCAGAAATCGAGATGCAGTTATAATCACAAAGAAAAGAGATTGCCGCAAATCGAAATAAGCTTGTCCCACACTTTGTCCTCGGCCTGGAGGAACTTGTTCTTCACTGGATCGAACTGCAGACCCTCAGTGTTCAGCAACTTCATGAACACTTCATACCTTTTCATGCAACTTCTCCACAATCACTTTCATGTCATCAAAATGGTATTCAGCTCCAAACTTGCGAAACAACTCCGTGATGATGATATCATATGCAAAGAGTGTCTCATTCGGATAGGTTCACAAAATCTCACGGTCTAGAGCAATTCTCTCATTGAAATCACCGTACGCTCAACGTGCTCCTTCGGTACTTCTTGTCGTAGAAAACCATGTCTTGAGCAAGTTGGATGGCCAATGTTGTGAAGTGAGAAGCCATTTTCGATTTCTTCTTCTTTGGAGACTTGATGAGATAGTGTGCAAGTGTAGAAATTGTTCACTCAAAAATGCACTACCATATATAGATCATTGAGTACAGGTGCCCTATTAATGTCGAGTACCTAATTTACGATGGTTGGTTGAGTACAAATTGACTACACTTGCACTAAAATAGTGTGTAACTTTTAAAGTCACACTACACCCAAAGCTCCTCTCTCAATCTAATCTGATGAAAGTTATCCATTAATACCAAAGATTTCAAATCGACACTTGGCTAATGTGCCCATGAATCTTCTAAAACTCAAAAGATATTTGAAAGGTTGTCACATGAAGTGGTTGCATTGTATTAAAGGGCACTAATCAAGAAAAAATTAAGGCTTGGTACCATTTCTCATACTAGCAAGTCATTCCATTTTTGTACAAATGCAGCAAATTTTTAAAAGTATATTGATGTTTGTACAATTTATGATTTCAAATGCAATCAAATTATTGTTGTTTGATCATAATTCGACGTTAATGTCCGGTAACGCTTAGAGCGGAAAATTGAATGAAAATTGTTTGATTGCATAACACATTAACACCGCTAAAAATCATGAGAATACAATGTTTCATGACAATATATACGAGGACAATACAAGACGTGTCGACTTTTACCCAAATATAATGAAGACGGACAATTTGACAAAATTAAAAATGGGACTCCCACACTTTTATCCATTTGGCGGGATAGTTTGGCGCCACAAAAATAAATTTGTGCAACGTGGCCACTCCCCATCCATTCACCATTTGTCTACTTCTTCTCGACAAATACCAGTTGAGGGTTTCAGAAACCCTAACCCCCAAATTGACCACTGCTCAATTTTCAAATCAATACACTGTAATTGATATACAATGGCGTCCCGAATAACCAGGTCCTCCACACACCCGGAAGTGGATAGTGATGATCAAGAAATTTCTTCCATTGAGCTCTGCAGGTGTCATCCAAGAAAGAGGGTTCGTGAAGGTGTCAAATGGACCATGAATCTAGGACGTCGCTACGTGGGTTGCCAAGCCTTTAGGGTAAGTAAGTTTTCATTAAACTGTGATAGCATATCGTGTCTTTTTACTACAATTGACAGTTCGGTTCAACCTTGTTTGGTAGAAGGATGTTCCCGGCTCTGGTTGATGATACTACAGATGGATTGATGATCATCTTCCCCCCCCCCCCCCCCCCCCCCTTGCCCGCATACATTTTTTCGTTCTTTTCA
>JAYMSP010001402.1:0-32674 GCA_036897095.1 Plantago elongata | reverse complement strand
TAGATCCCACCAGTCTTGAGCAGCCCCTATCAGCTTATATGACACATACCGAACTCGTTGGTCGTCAGTATAACGAAGTACTGCAAAAATCTTCTCCATGCTTTTTACAAAGTGCTCGGCTTTAGCATCGTCAGCTTCTCCATAAAAGGTAGGAGGCTTGGCACGAGGGGGCACGAGATTGGCACGATGAATTTTTGAATTGGCACGGTGAATTGGACAGAACGGCGGCTGGGCACGATGTGGAGAAGAAGATGAATGAAAAATGACCAAAATGGCCCGGTTGGAAAGAAAGGAGAATAAGGAGGCAGGGGTACCTTGGTAATTCTACCATTATATACACCTGGCTTCTTCTGGCTTCCAAACGACTCGTAAATAAAATCCGAAAAAATGCGAAATTGATTCCCGGGCATTATTTGAGTCGAACTCAAGTCATAGAAAAATTAAAATAAATAATTTTTATTTTATTATTTTTATTATTATTATTTTATTAATATAATATTAATTAACAATTTTCGGCGAATACGCTCGGCGTTTAAATTTCTAATTCGACTCAATATAAATATTTCGCTCGTGCGAAATAATAATTTATATTAAATTAATTTTCAGATACACGAGAAAATTGCGGTTCTTACCGCTTAAGTCTTCCGTTCTATCAATTTAAGTATCAGAAATTCACTAATTTATGAGAAATAGTGTTTCTCGATAAAAGTTTGAAAATACTATTCACCTCCATTTAATTTTTTTCTTTGTCGTTTTCTGGACTCATACTTTTTCTTTATCATTACCTGAACAAACATATACATTATTGACTTCGACAATTATCCAAGATGAGTATTGTTTGCAAACTATAATATAGTAGGTGAGTTACCTTAAGTATCCACCTCTTTATGTATATTAATGTACTAGATAAGGCCAAGAACTCTTGGTCTTGGACTTGAAAAATAAAACCTGCGTTGTGGTTACATCGATTATATTGGAACCGGAAGCAGGAAGAGGGTAGGAGGAGGCACACTGGCCAACTAAATTCTATAATCACGTAACAAAAGATTAATTAGGCAATTCAACTTTCTCAATTTACATTGAAACCAAACAATGAATTTTTTTGAAAAAGAAGAATCCAGTTAAGATGGTGTAAATAAGAAATAAAATATGAAAATCTCTACATTTCCTTTTTGAAAAAGAGTGAATTCGATTCTTCATAATTTCTATAAAAATCTTCGACTAACCGTTTAAAAATAAAAAACACTAAAAGTGCAAATTGCAAAAATGTGGTGTTTAGCTCCGAACCGAGTTTAATAATTTATAGTTATAAATACTTAACAACTTCTTCTTAATTGAGACATGAAGTTATAGGATCGAAAAAAATGTTCACCAAGTTGTGAGTGGTATTTTTTAATTCCTCAAAATTATCTTGAAGTTTAAATTGTTTATATATTTTTAGATGAATAGATTTTAAGAAGTAACATTGTACCTCACAATAATAATGTAAAAGTAAAGGACGAAAAATGATATAATATATATATATATGTACTAATTAGAAAAGGTGAACGTAAATGGTGGTTATTGTGTCTGCTGAAGAAATAGCTGCAATACTTTTGGTATATTCATGGCTTAAGCCGCAATGCTCGTCTGCATGTATGTACACGAATCGAAAGTCAGCCCCCCTAACGTGATAATGTCATATGGCCTATAGGGCAAGTATGATTTCAAATTTCAACCCATTTTTCAATAACTATAATATGAACTCGAACTTAATTATCTTTTTTTAAATTCGAGAAATTAGTTAATTTTTTTAACGAGTTAACATAAGTTCGGAATCAATTAAAGTTCAAGTTGAAAACTTAAAACAATAAGGATACTCGACTCGACTCGTAAAAAAAATATTTTGTTATTTTTTGAAAATACTAGCTACTTCAGTTTGTGAAACTTAGCATAAAGGACCCAGTTTCATGATGAAGCAAGAACCACATTGCGACCATGTCTTCTTGACTTCTTCCCTAAGGTACTGCTGCATGTGCGTGACAATAATTTACAAATTTTCCTACTATAAATACCTGAGGCCTGTTCTCATACATATAAGTTAACAACTTATAAAATTCTAAACTTTCTTCTTGAAACATTTGTACAATTATAATGAATAGCACCATGAAATCAACATTCCTTAATCGGATTGAAGAAGAGCCGAAAAGAATGGAGTCGACTAAGAGAGGTGGTCTTCCGCCAGTTGCAGGAGGAACGGTAGTGGCACCACAGCCGAATAAGCCAGAGAAAAAGGCTACCGAAGACATTGACGAAAGTGCAGAGGCGTTCATAAGGAAATTCAGACAGCAGCTTCTTCTTCAGAGGATGGAGTCCATTGAGAACTACAAGGAGATGCTCCACAGGGGAACATAGCACACCCCATAATTAAATTCATATATACCAATATTCTTTATAATGCTATATATATCTATATGAAACAAAATTTTACCCGTTTTTGTTGGTATGTTGTAATATGATAAAAGTAGAATGTACCATTGGTTATGTCCAGTAATGGATCCATATATGAAAGCAAAGTACCACTTTTAAGTAGACTGGACAGATAACCTTTGTCATTGGCTAACATACTCGGCTGGACATAATATTACGTCGCACTGTAATATCATTAGTACACTATTAAAAATTAGATACATGTTATTATTTAAAGATTAAAATAAATTTATTAACAATTTAAATAATTTTAAAAATACAATTACATAAATTTGTGTTAAAATTATAAACATGTCATTATCTAAAGATCAAAATAAATTTGTTAACAATTTAAATAATTTAAAAAATACAATTATATAAATTTGCAAACACGCCCCTTGTAAATAATCAATTTTCATCTTAAACCAACTATTACTCTATCGTCTCCAGATTTCACAACCACCATCTTCTCCCCCAAATTTTCAATTACTACACCACCACCACCGCCTTGGTAGCCCGATATCCGGTAACCTATTTTTTTATTTTTTTTATTTTTGAGAGGAAAAGCTTCCATGGAAGTTGGAAGATCGACGAGCTTCCATGGTTGGAAAATGGAAGCTTAACGGAGCTTCCACCAGATCTGAAAGCTCCGTCGAGCTTTCATGGCAGCTCAAAAGAGCTTCCATGGATGGAAGCTCTTTCGAGCTTGACCCGCATCACCGGAGCTCCGGTGATGTTTCGCTGGAGTTGACCGAAGCTCCGATGATGTGTTGTCGGAGTTGACTGGTATTCTTGTTTAAATTTTTTATAAATGTTGATGGGTGTTTTTGTGAATTTTGAAAAATGTAAGGTTGGTTTTAGATTGTTTTTTTGATATATATCATTAAGTGTAAAATGTATGGAGTCATCTGTAATTTGTTATTATAATGTTTTAAATATTATGCGACAAGGCATCACATTAATAAAAAAGTGAAGGGATGAGATCAAATCTTAGAATGATCCAATAGCTTAAATAGTAGTACTGGCTATAGTACAATGCAACGGTACTATGATTAGCCATGCCCAACATACTCAATAAATTGCTGAATATTTTATGAGCAAACTAGGTTGGCACTAAGCAATAGATCAATAATGAAAAATGGGATTTAGTGGTGAATTGGTGATGATCTGATGGAACCAAAAGCTCAAATAGCATCAGGATTGCTAAGGCCATTGACGCGCGACGACGCGTCGACGTGTCACGACGATGCGTAGTCGTGCATTTTTTCTGCAGTGGTGACTTGTCGTCGTCACGTCATGGGTGTCACGTCATTTTTTTATTTTTTTAAGTTTACATATTGTAAAATTGATTAAAAGTTGAAATTAACCAAATTGCATTTTATTGAAGACGTTTTATAATTTATTGAGATAGAACATACCACAAATATATTACAACATAGTGCGAAAAATTTAAACCAAACGAAAATAAAATGCAACAAACTCACAACACACAACCTCGACTGGAGAAGATCTATCTTCACTGTAGCCTCCAAATATGTTCATTAAGTCGTTTGTTAGCTGGGTGTGCATGATTAACTATGCATCCGGCGTAAATTGTTTATGTATTCCGGGATAGTATTTATTGTATACGGCGTCTGACGGATACGAACTCCATCAATGAGATCCGGTACATGCTCACGGGTATCTTGTTCGAGCTCTTCAATTTATTCGTCATAGTTTAGGTATTTGTGGCGCTCATCTTCAACTATTATGTTGTGGAGTGTTATGCAACAATCCATAATCTTTTTGAGAATGACTTTGATGTGCGCAAGTGCCGGATTTCGTATAATTGCAAACCGTGCTTGCATAACTCCGAAAGCACGTTCAACATCTTTGCGAGATGACTCTTGAAGCTCGGAGAACTTGGATTGTTTGTGAGTTACCGGATTTGGGATGACAGAAATAAACGTAGCCCAAGCTGAATAGTAAGGCATGTTGTATTTATGGCCATTGACCTCAAAGTTGACCTGATGGGCCGTGCCGTTAAGGAGATCGTCGAACACCGGTGCACGTTGCACGATTGATAAGTCATTGTATTTTCCGCAAACTCCAAAGAATGAATGACATATCCAAGTATCTTGTGACGCTACTACTTATAACACAAGAGTAGGCTTTTTTTACTTCTGTCTTGGAACTGGCCGTGCCACGCCTTCGGACAGTGCTTCTATGTCCAGTGCATACAGTCGATACTCCCAAGCATGCCCACAAACCCTCGTGCACCGCTGATTGCTAACAACTTGCGCATGTCTGTTAGACCGAACTCAGCAACAACGGCATCACAAAAGCGATTTAGACACTCGAGAGCGTGCTTTCACCGAGCCGACAATACTCATCAACCGAATCGGCAGATGCCCCATAAGCTAGCATGCAAATTGCGGCTATACATTTTTGTAGTGTGGTTAACCCTGACCGAGCAGTAGCATCTGGCCTGCATACAAAGTAATCATCTTGACGCAACACACCTCCAATCACCCGTTCAAACAAGGGTCTCTCCATTATGAATCTCCGTCGAAATTTCGATGCATATGTTGGACGAACACCGAAGTAGTCTCGCTCCAAGCTCATAACACACGCTTCTCGCTCTCTTTCAATGTAAGCACGTGTGTATCCACAACGCCGTAGCTTGACTTGTTTTTGTTGGTAGTGTTAGATCACATTTGGCATGTTCTGCATAATCATGTTTTACATTTGTACGAAAGGATTGGATGTAATAAAAAAGTTCATCAGATGACGAACTATTCTCGGATGAAGTACTGTTTTATGGTACTGGATTGAACATGATTATATTTGGAAAGAATTAGTGGATTAAGTGTTTTCGGTTTAATTAATACAGAGGAATAAGGAATGAATGAGGGTGTTGAGTCTACAAATGAGTTCCATGATTGTATTATATAGACAATTTGCTGGAGATAAGAATGTTTCATTCATTAGTCATAGCTGAGTCACTTCAACATTGAATTCCCGACAAAAGTAAATATAATGTGTATCGACTCAGCAAGATCTGACAAGAATCCCGACAAAGTAAAGTAAAGATAAGATGCTTCACGAGATGCCTGCCAAATTCAACTTCAAATTCGAATTCAAACACAAACAAAATGCACACTGATTTTTATTACAAACAAGTCACACTTCGGAAAGTAAAATATAAACAGGCCACACTCCGGAAAGTAAAAAAACAAACAAGCCACACTACAGAAGGAAAAGTAAAAATAAACAAGCCACATTCCGATCCAAACAGTTGTTTGCCTAGTGCTTGTAAGTGTGTTTTATCATCATTGGACAAGTTGTCGTAGTTTCCCACAAGTGTCAAATACGTGTCCATCATCTTGGTCTTTGACTTACGCTCCTCCTTCTCGCGAGCAAGCTCCAACTTTTATTTTTCCACTTCAAGAAATTAGGGATAATTCTCATTAAAGTTAGTAATTCCCTCGCCCATTACATCCATTGATGAGTTACCGAACTGATATTCTTAGCCAACTTCTTGACCTTGTTACGACCAATGGGTCGTGTGATACTTGTCGCACTTTCATAACCCCGATTTCACTTACTTCCACTACTGCCACCTGCTGATTTCATTGGTTGATCACCTACATCAACATTGTCACCCTCAAACTCAAGCTCCCCAGGTGGTACCCACTTCTTCATGCTTTCCTCCAAGTTCATCTTGAGT
Organism: Plantago elongata; assembly: GCA_036897095.1. Taxonomy (NCBI): domain Eukaryota; kingdom Viridiplantae; phylum Streptophyta; class Magnoliopsida; order Lamiales; family Plantaginaceae; genus Plantago; species Plantago elongata. Next base: position 26,517 of record JAYMSP010001402.1, on the reverse strand, counting down.
TCCCATTCTGGGTATGATTTCATGGCGTTCCACAGTTTGAATGATGTAAATGAGGTGTGGTGCTTCGATTTCTCTCTGTATATTTCTTGGGCAGTGTCTCTCACATCGGACTCATTGTAGCCACTCCAGTTGCCGACAATGATTGTAGCACGCTCCACTCAAATCAACTAATGATTTATGTCATCTCTTAGCTGCCCCATATGCCACAAAGCGAATCATGAGGACGGAATTTATCCATCCCGGTCATCATTCATATCCTCTTGATATCCTCATACTTCTCCGCAACAAGACGGAACAATTTACAGTACTGCTGATCCGTTCCAACAATAGCATTTTGACTAACCTCCATGTAGGTTGAGATGAGAGCCAAATCCTCACTCTCGTTGTATGGGTTGTTCCGTACGATTTTTGTGTTGGTTGCCGCTCCTCCGGTGACTTTCGCTTTCCCACGCCTCCAGATCGGTTGTTTTTCCGGCTGCGTTTCAAGAACAACCTCATCTTCCGGTGTTTGTTAAAATATTGGTGTTTGGGAGGTTGGAGATTGGTAATTTTGAGTGTAGGGATCTTGGTAGGAGGTTTGGAACAAAGGTCGAACGTGACTCAGTTGGGGTAGGGAAGAACTGCTTTCGAAGTGAGCTTGCATATACTCATGGTATTTGTCGGGTTTGTTGGTTTTCAACCACTGAAAAATACTTTGCGTCCATATCATTGGAAATTTGAAGTGGATAGGGTGTTTTGAGGGGAAGAGAGTTTCTTAAGTTTAATTAAGAGGGAAAAATGAGTTGGAGTTGGGATGATCCGAAAAATAACAAGATTTGTCTCATTTTATAGATCTCGAAAAAAATATACCATTGGTGATTTTTATTTATATTTTTATTTTGTATTTTCGGAGATATTACCGTTTTAAAACGGATAGAAATCGGATTTGAAAAAAAAGAAACTGTCCACCGTGCGACACTCGGCAGCAGCGGATTCGCTGCTGCTGATCCGCTGCTGGTGTCGCACGCCAGGACTGTGCGTCGCGACATTCCCCACCGTGTCGCGTAACAACGCGCCTTACAGTCTCGATGGACGTGTCACAGTGCCTCCATTGTGGATGGTTTAAGAAGTCTCTAACATTCTCGAACGCCATCGAAAACATTCAACTTAGGCAATTTAATGGACTTGTAAAGTGATCTAACCCTCTACAAGCTACCGTAGTATCCATTATGCGGAGCCATTAAGGCATAAAATGAGCTATTCAAGAAACCGGATTTACCCATGAGAAGTTGTATTCAATGAGTTCATTAGGCTATTTTTAGAGTTGATTTTCATATTTTCTGTTTTATTTGTATTCTGTCGTTTTCCCTTTTTCCCATTTAAAACTTCCAAAGGCCTCACCAAAAGTCCAAAATACAGAACAATTCCGAATAAGAAATTTAGAGAACATGTGGTTTTCATCAAGAATAGTTGCAGGTCTTACATCTCTGGTCGCTGCATATGTGTTTTTCTACATAATAATCATTGCGCAAATCCCACTTTTCAGGTAAAATAATTCCATTCATTTCACTTCTCTACTTTTCTACGTTTTACCCCTTTTCGCAATTTCACATTTCATCGCAATGTTACTGAATTCGCCACATGGGTTACCCTTTATTCCAAATCTTGATTCATTGATTGTCTCTTCTCTCGCAATAATTGACGAAAATGGTTTCGCGATTTACATTCAAGATTGTGTTTCTATGATATGCAGTTTCCCATGTCGTATTGGAGTGTGTAGAACACCAGTAGAGATAACTGCTAGCCAGTTAATCACGAGCAAGATTTACCCTCATGTAGTTGTTAAGGCCCTTCTCTATCCTGGAGCCTTAAAGAAGTCCTTTCTTAAGGGTACAACTGTCCCAACCCATGACCAGTTGCTCAAAACATTCAATTCTAGGATCAAGAAAACACCTGCTGCAACTGATCTCAACCACTTAGAGGTTTGTATTGTGCATCGATAGCCACCTTGTATGGTTACGACTGGTGCGAGACAGTTTAATGTGTTACATGGGCCTAAAAATGCTCTAGAACATAACCGACTCAATTGCAGTACTGGTAGCACCCGTCATTGTAGATGTGCTAACAGTAGCATCCGGGGTCGATATGTCTCATTTAGACATGTAACACATTAGACCGTCTCGTACGAGTCAAACTTGTGTCAGTTGCCATCTCTTCAAATAAGCAGATGTTATTTTAAATGTTTGGTTACATAGGTGATGTGTTGCTTACTGATCTATATAAATTCATTTTAAATCTGACAGGTTCTTGCGGGAAGCTACCTGTGCGTCGCAGGAGCATATTTAGGTCTGATTAGACCGGGAAGAATGAGTTTTTTTGGGATATGTCTTATCATATGGGGCTTTAGTAGGAAAATTCTTGGGCGAAAACACGGAAGTGATGGCACTGGAGATCTTTCAATGTATTCAAATATGGCATTTGCATTAGTACTTGCAGTCCTTTCGATGAGAAGAGTAGTTCAAAAGCTCATCAAATGTCTCAGGCCAAAGCGAGTTGCTAAGCACCTTAAGAGTTACTGATCCGATGACAGTACAAGTGTCTTCTCCTTCTTCTCAGATTTACTTTACTTGCATTTTGTAGAGTTAGATTTCGAGTTGTGTTTTTCCTCAATTTTGTACATGTTCAGGTTGTTCAGCTAACTGTCCATTACTGGAAATAAGTTCATATGCTAGCTAGCGGAATTCATATGACATTACATTGTTGCATTAAGCCAGCAATTTCTGTAAGAAATTCTGAGTTCTGGATGCAGGTTCGGCTGGATTGTTATACACTGTAAAGCAACCATGTTGTTCACGTGCTCTTTCGAACTGAACCGGTTACAGTTTGTTGCAATTTGATTGTTTAAGATGGAGTTCAAACTCTCGAAATTGTAACCATGATAAGATGCTTATAGCAGTGAACTGAAACTTACTGTACCCAGAGCTAAGAGTAAAAAGAGATAATTGCAGGCACAATATATATTCATAAGAGGAGTCTAAGGTCTTACATCACATTGAGTTTCCAACAAAACAGAAGTGTTCAAAGTACACCAACTCTTAAAAGTCACACCAGATTAAAAGAAAAAAAAGTCTCAAGAACCACAAACAGACCAATAGCTTTCCTAAACTCAGTCAGAATCAGGATATATAGGATCCCTATGCCAATCAATAATATTATCCGACATAAGAGACCGTAGGATCTGCTTCACTGCTTCACCGAGCACCTTCTCATCATCACCATATTCCCAGTTAACCTTTTCTAGAAATGTTTCACCATCACCTTCCTCCAGAGGCCAATCCTGGAGCATATATGAAGCTCTCTTCATCAGGTACCCTGTCTCAGGCAAACGTAAATCATAACCGCCTTCTAAATGATTGTACCCATAGAATCCATCCGAGTATTTCTCTTCACCACATAGTCTTTTTCTCCACTCAGCCATCTGTTCTTCAGCCTCAAACAGAAATGCCCCATGTCCATGAGAATCCGAACAGGCCACCCTCCGGAGCGAATCATTAGATTTGACGAGTGAAAATGTGAGAAAAAGCGATTCACTGCAAGATATGAGAGGAATGAACTTATGATCTGTGTAACTATGTTGAGAGCATAACATCCGGTATTCCTCCTCTTGAACAGATCCCTCTTCAGCCAGCTTGCACATTAAAGTCGGATTTGCTGAAACCAATTTTGTCACAGAGGGCTCACGACCATCCACCTTTGCCTTCCACTTAAGATTTGGGGAAGTACATAGCTTTTTTGGGCAGGGAGACTCGATGTCAACAGATTCATGTTCCCCAAAGTTCCTGAGGAACGCTATTATCTTCTCTATCTTTTGAATGGATGTCGGACAGATAGGCCAGTTTTCGTATTCATAATAGATTATTATGGGTGTATTGAGAAGGTGACCAGAGTATACCTCAAACGAGTTGAGATCGATTTGAGGGAGCCTGAGACGGACCCCTTTCATCTGATATACTGTTGAGGCAAAATGCTTGCTTACCATGGTGCATTTGCATAACATGTTTGCATCAATCCTGCCAAATATATTTAAGGCCAGATCATCAGGCAGGCAAGCAAAGCGATCAACTTTATCTTCCACATCGTTGATTCTTAGTGATTTCTCCATTTCCACAGATGACATGCCTCTTTTAGTGCTTTATCAGTGCATTAGAATATGAACTGGATTATATTAGACACTGCTCTAGACTCTATGCATATCTTAATACAAAATAGACAATAGATTACTTTAAAACAAAAAAGTTACAGAAACCAATAACATTCAGAAAAAAGAAAAAACAGAAACACCAAATTTTACCTCCGAATAGTGAATACAAAACAAATTTTAACCTGAAAAAATACTAACACTAGGAGGAAAAAGAAAGAAAAGACACCTTTATCGCGAACTTCTTTCCTAGCCATAACGTGATCATAAATTCATAATGAGGTGCATGAAGTAAGCTATATAAGACCGTCCATTGTGGGTGGCTACGGAGCAGCGCGCCGTTGCTGCTCCGCAACTCCATCGGTTACTAGGCAATCGATGGAGGTTTGGAATTTGGGGCTGTGGGGCCCACCCCAACGACATTGTCCCACCTTTATTATTTTTTTATTATTTTATAATTAAAAAATAAAAAATAAAAAAAACTTCAACGGTTATAAACGGTCATATTTTTTCGAGATCTATAAATAGACGATCATTTTCACTTCATTCTTCACACCTCCAAACACTCTTTCTTTCTCTCTATTAAACTCAAAACACTCTTGTAATCACTGTCAAAAACCAAAATGAATCCGAATCTTGCAGCTTGGTTGGCAGACAAAGATCCGGCTGCAATCAAGCAAATGTTCAATAGTATGGGCTATCACAGTTCGGAATCATCCACCCATCCAAACAACAATTCAAATGAACCATACAATCCTTTCAACTCCCAAGATGTATTCCGTCCAGAAGGTTATGATTCGGGATCGCAGTAAACCGTCCCGAAGACACAACCTCTACCGGTGCAGCTGCCAGTTCGAGGAAGGGGGAAGATGGCCGCATTGAAAGTCAAAGGCAAAGTAAAGGCCGGATCATCGAGGGGAAAGAGCGTTCCCAAGGAGGCAGTGGAAGGCGCATCCCAGGATATCAAACCAAAGAAGTTCACACTTGCAAAGGACCTCGCTCTAATCAGCATGTTCATGCAGGTTAGTGAGGATCCATGGGTTGATACGAACGTGAAGTTAACTACGATGTTCAGTAAGCACGTCATAAGGATGTGGAATGAGGCAAGGAAGGACTCGATTTCTGAGCTCAAACCACGAACTGGTAGCTCTCTTTGTGGCCGTTGAAATCGCATCAAGTCATGTGTTAATCAATGATTGAGTGCTTACAACGAGGCTGTACGAGTGCAAGGACTTCAGAGTGGTACTGACGATGAAGATGTCATTGAGTACGCCAAACGCATCTATAAGATGAATCATAGCCAAGGTGAAGACTTCGAGCTAATGCACTGTTGGCATGCCATGAAAGATTATCAACAGTGGCAAACGAAGATGAACTACACCGGTCCAAAGGAAGATGTAATTCCCGGTTTTGAACTCCATGATGCGGAAGGTGAAGACACGGACGGAAGCTCGGGGAAGAAAATGCGCACGAGTGAGGATAGTGATGAATTCAAGGAGCGTCCCATGGGTCGGGATAGGACGAAGGCACTTAGAAAAATTAGTCTGTCTTCAAACTCCCCCGGCAGTGACTTTGCTGAGGTCAAGAACGATTTTGCTACACAACTGCAACTGGAGCAACAAAGGATTGACATAGAGCAGAGGAGGTTGGCGTTCTTCGAAAGAAAAGAGGAGAATCGTCTACAGATAGAAGCGGCAACTAACCGGACCAATGCCGACTTGGCTCGCACTCAAAGGCTGCAAATGTATCTCAACTTGTTCGGTGTCGACCCAACTGATATGACCCTGGGCCAAAGGAAGGTGTAAAAGGTTTTGGACTGAGAATTTCGGGGATGAGTCTTGAAACAGTAAAATGAAATGGTGTTTATGTTTGTGTTTGTCTGTTGTAGTATCAAATTCCGTTATTTTCATTTTCAAAAGTTGTATTAAGTTGTACTGTGTCCTTCCCAATTCAATAAGAGAATACCATTTTAGAAGATATATAGACGTTATTCGTATATGTTTGAAAATATAACCGTTATTCGTACCAATATTCAATTATTATTTTAATTTAAATTTATTAACAAAAATTAAAAAAAAATAGGGGTGGCGACCTACATTCGGTCGTGGCGGTAGCGGTGCCACGACCGAACTGTAATAAGGTATTAGTACAAGACAACCTTATTTTAATTAAATTACCTTGTTCTGTTAAAATTAAGTAAAATTAGCTTCGACTTATAAGGTGCTAGCAAAAAATAATGTTACTAATTATAAATACATTTAGGTCCATGGTAACAATCTACTAATCCCAATTCCAAAATACAAATTGAACATAGACATTTTACAAATATAAATAGATGATAGAAATATAATATTATAAGGTACACATGAAGTAATGAAGATTGGACATTAGAAATATACTCGCTCTGTTCCGGATGACTTATCCAGTTTTAACCTTTATACTCAACATAATTTAATTTTGATCAAAAGTTTATCTCACACTGTGATGATAAATTTTGTAACTATTACAATTTGAGATTAATTCGTGGTTAAAATTAAATTTTGTGAACTATAATAATTTAAAACTGAACAATTTCTCCGGAACCGAGTGAACAAATGCAAACACCACTCCTCACTTTTGTATTGTCTAAATCTTGTACTTGTTTCATTCATTATTATTTCATTCCTATTTCCAGTACTAAACAATAAACATAATACTTTTTCATGAACAGTGTTGAAAATAAGTGAAATACGTTTATTGAAACGGATGAAATACAAGGCAATTGATCCCTGATGTTCACCGATCCGACCTACTTGATCCATTAATAAAGGATGACAACAAATGTGATATACAATGATTTAATTTGGCCCAATTGATTTGTAGATACGGATAAATAAATATAGATCTATATCATATGAGTTACCCTGCTATTAACATATGCGACACAAAATCACAAACTAATGATTGAGACTGATAGATTGATTGAACCGATTTATCGACATATCTAATATAACACGAACATGAAACAAAAAGTATCAATAATAATTTCTCAAACCTACATCAAATGAATTGAAATCATTAGCAAATCTAACAATAAAAACAAAGTTTCTAGACGAGTAACCATAAAACCTAATTAACCAAGCTAATCAAATGTGTTACGAATCTAATTGTTAACTTACAATTTTTTGCAATGTCGCACTCAAAGTATAATATGATCTTTTTGTTGAAAGGGGCAGAATGAGGTTATTGAACTTTAATTGTGAATCAAAATGAATGAATGATGAGTCGATTTTATAGAGCAATTTGATGCCTTTTTACCAGTTTCCGTCCGTATTTAAGTATATATATATTTTTAATAACAATCCGGCCCAGTAATGGACGGATTTCCTTATTCATTGGGCCGACGTGGTTACTCATGGACAGTTATCGGGGTGATATGTTGGGTCTACTGTACTAGCACATGTATTTCCGTGCACTTCGTCATCACTCGTGCTCAAACCTGGTGATTTCCCAAGCACGTTTAACTTTGAAAATTTTATAAGTGGATTTTTAAAATTAATGGTGTTCCAAATTACTTTATTGATTCAGTTCCGATTTTGTTCGTTAATGTTTTGATTATATTAAAAAGTTGAGGGGTTTGTTTGAAAGTTGAAACCCGATGGGTTGTCAACGGTGAATTAGATCTTTTCGAGGTTCATGAATTTATAATTTTCTAAAACATGTTGAATGAGAATGAATTATAGAAAATAAAAGATCAAAATAAATATTTTTGTTAAGAACTTCAACTTTTCTTTCCGTCTCATTAAAAAACAGATTCACGTCTACATGATTGTTGACTTTTGGACAAAATTATAATTAAAAATATCACTACCTTCTTGTTTAAAATAAAACTTCAAAATTTTAAGGTAGAGGATTGAATTTGTAATTGAATCAAATTTATCAGGTAATAAAATACCAAAATTTTATGAAAAGTGCATGAGCATGATTGCAATAATATTCTTTCACAAGTAGAAATTCAACTTTTTCTAACATACCCGATCATAAAATGCATAGAAATTTAAACGATCATAAAATTTCTTCACAAATACTAAAAGTATCTTTCTTTGTCAAAGCATTTATAGCCGAGTGGCAAGCTGATACACACCGTAACTATGAGGTCACGGGTTCGATTTCCCAAAATGGGTGATTATATTATCTCAATAGAAATTGGTGATAATTTGCATCTAGAATCGATTGATAAATTCGTCTTGTTCAATAATTATAAAAGTAATGCTATATTTCATGTTAATTAATAAAAAAAATCAATCCATCAACAAATTTAAGGGGTTGATTGACATGACATTTGAATGGGGATTTTGGTGAAATTGTGTTTGGAATGGAATTGAAATGGGGGTATTTGAAGTGTATTTTAGGCCAAATCACTGTTCATCGAGTCAAATGGGAGCATTTAAATGCCTGACCAATCAGCCCCTAAATGTTTTTAACTTGATTGTTTACTTATAAATTATTGCATAAGACTATATATGTCAAAAACTATATAGAATTCAGATTGAATTGTATCAGTTTTAATTATATGTTTATGTTAAAAAATCATACAAAAATAAAATTTAAATGTTAGACAATTTAATTCGAATTTTATTTGAAACAGTTGTTTAGTACACACCCGATCCAATGGAGGGAGTAGTTAGTAGTTACCAGATCAGGTAATTTTACATTAGAGATCCCGTACATATCTTGAGTTCAATTTTTCCCCAAAAACCCAAACCCACTGCTTCATTTTGGGAGGTACAACCAAGAATTTCGAACCTATTTCCAGAGAGAAATCCATCTCCTTCCAGACAAATCAAACACCCATTTTGTACTGATTCAGTGCAAAACAAATCGGGATGTCTTTAACGAATGTAAACATGTCTGAGGAAGTCTGGCTAACGTGTCTCACCCATGCATTGTCTACTGAGACTGAGGAGATCATGGGTCTTCTTCTCGGTGACATTCAGGTCCTTCTTGATTTTCCTCATATGGGTTTCAGTCTCAGATTTTCAATTTTGTAATTTGGCGTTGTTTTTGGGAGATGGTTTATTTGTTTGGCTCTTTAGGGTATGGCTTTTGTTAGAATTGATTACTGATTGTTTGCTGTGTGTAGTATTTGGTGTGAGTTTGGGATTGTTGGTGTTTGTGTTAGCTTGGATGCTGCTAATTGGTAGTGTTTGATCGAAATGTTGATTCACTGTTGTAGGTTATCGATGCTGTTACTGTAAATTGTGTTAGTGTTGTTGGTTTCGGAGTGTACGGGGTAATGGGACTCTTAAGAATGCTGACTTTACTGTAAGAGCTTGCGTTTTAATGGGTTGGATTGTAGCATGTGGATATACTGATTATGTGTCGTTTTTGTAAATGGATGTCTGTGGCACTTGAGCTCGAAAAGGGCCTTGGGCTAGAGAGCACTGTTTGACAATTGTCTCCGATGCAAATATATCAGTTATTTTAGTTGTGTGGAAAACAGTCATGGATAAGAGTCAATTTATGGGTATTTCAATGGTGTTATCTTTGCTTCTGTTCGATTTTTAGACAACTAGAGTAAGTGGTGTTTGTCTACAAGACTAAAAGTGTAGCAAGCATATTGGTGAAAATCATACCAAACTGTAGTAAGCAAGTAAGTTCTTTAGTAGTACACTAGAAAATTGGCACGCGGTACCTGCGTGCGAACTTTCAACTTATTAATTATTAAAAAAATATTAAATTAATAATAATTTTACATTATAATAGAATTATCAATTATAGTACAATTTTTAATAAGATTAAACCATATGAAATATTGTAATGAAGAAGTAGTTATGATGAGAGGTAAAATAGGAAAAACAAAAGTTGGTCCGCTTACTACCCTGATCCTCTTCCCTTTTATAGTAGTAATAGATATGTTAATAACTTGTTTGCTTTATATGCAACGGGTGCTTAGCATACATACTTGAGAAATATGTTGATGACATTTATGTTGGATACTAGGATCTGTAATAGCAGACATGTCTGTTTCAGTGATAATATTACTAAGTCACCCTTTTATTTTGGATGTATTTATGTACTTTACTTTACTTGGTAGAACAATATTGGCGCTTCTTTTATGCATTTTGTATAACTGCGAATTTGTCTCCGAGTTTCTCTGCACAAGAGATATTGATTTGTTTTTTCCCACCCCATTCAGCATTCGGCGAATGGTAATGTAACTGCATCAATTTGGGCGGCTCTGCCACAACCGCGTTCTGATAGAAAGAAGGATAGAGTAGAGACTAACCCAGAACAGCTGACTGCTGCATCACTCCATGCCGAGATATCCTTTTTACAAAACTTAATTTAGTTTTCTTTTTCGTGGTCAATGCCGTCAAAGTTATGGACGGAAGTAAACTTATTTATTTTCTTTAAAAGCTCCATAATCAAAATGCATGAGTACTTCGCTCTAGGCTCTTGTATAGGCCTTGATAATACAACTTGTTCCCCTGAATTTAGATTCTTAAAAAGATAACTGTGATATATTTGGTGAAGGCTATGAATGATTCATACCTGAGAAACAAAAATTTCTTGAGTGGGATAGTATCCGACTCGTGTGATTTCCACATGCTTGTGTCGTGCCAGTAAAACATGTTGCAGTTGTACTAACTTTGCATCAAACTAAAGCTTTCCGTTTCGTTTAGTAACCTTAAATGACATGATGTTTGAGCAATAGATGTCAGAGTAGTCAGAAAGAAATATATTTACGTCATCCATTTAACCTACATCATACCTTTGATGAAACATATGCTTATATTTATCAATAAGACCGCAGTACTTTTGCCCAATTAACTCTATCACACAGAATGACAGCAGCAACAGGAACTACAACCAGAGTGATCGGATGGTATCACTCACATCCTCATATTACAGTTCTTCCATCTCATGTGGGTGAGTGTTACCCCTGCTGTGCTGGTTTAATCATTTGGATTTTTTTCTTTTGGGTTTCACCTGCCCTGTTTACACCTTATTTGCATGGTATTAGTATAATGGTCGAAGGCATGATACCTTGCATAAAATAGCCTATGTATTGACCCACACATTTTTTTTCCCTTTTTCTAGTGGAGTACTTTGTAGATCTTGTTTTAAGAGTTGATCACTACTTTAAGCTGATAAAGTGCTTTGAGCGTATAAAATCAAGCTTCTTTTGTTGCTTGTCACAAAAAAAGCATTTTAACTTATAAGCAGAAGCGATTAGCAGGCCTGAAGCTGCTGCTTATTTTAACTATTTGAAAACTGATCTGAAAGCCTTTATCCTTCTAAAATTTATGGTAATCCCCAATAACCCCCGATTCCACGTTATTACTTCTGAAAATGAGATGAATAGTTTATATTTTCAATCTATATTTCTGTTTAGAAACTGTCCCTATCACAATAAGTCAATAACTATTAGAAACTATTAGAGGTGACTTCATTTTTTTGTTGCTAAAACTTTCTACTTTCAGAAATTTAAGTGAAGGTGGTTCTCTATGAAGAATGCACTAACTAATATATGATTGTCAATTTTTTTCGCCAATCCACTTTTTGTTGTAATCCGAAAATACCTTCCCGTCTATCCAGTTATCCTTCTACTCTCCTCTTTCTCCACCACTACCACTACCAACCGAATTCCATCACTACTGCTTGAACACTAAGAACCAAAGACCACCACTACTACCACCAAAACAACGCCACTGTCACCGAGATCACCGCCACCGTCCGAAGACCGCCACTATTCTGAGTAGCACTATTAATATGACCTCATCAACCGACCCCCACCATTCGAACAGCACTTGCTATTGTGCTGTATAGTATAACAAGATCCATTTGCTATGGTCCGTTATTTGGTATTAATAACTATGCAGCTAGTGCGGTAGCATAGCTCTTTTAAGAAGACTTGCGGTTTCCTGGAAATATTCCTTGTTCTGTTAGATCTTTTTGACAGTATCATGGTTTCTCTATAAGATATATATTTTGGCTTTCTGCAGATGTGCGGACTCAGGCCATGTATCAACTGTTGGATTCTGGATTTATTGGGTTGATCTTTTCTTGTTTTAGTGAAGATGCGCAAAAGGTATGTATTATTGATACTCTGCACAAGAGATAAATTTCGTCATTTTCTTAATCAAAGTTTAGTCAAATTACTGCAGGTTGGAAGGATTCAAGTTATTGCATTTCAATCTCTGGATGGAAAGCAAAAGCATTCTCCAAAACCTGTTGTTCTATCTCCCGTATTAAAAAATACAGTTGTAGATATTGAATCATCTATGAGTTCCTCTGAGAACACCTTGGCTGTTTATGGCTCTTTGAGAGGAGAAATTATGGATCAAGATACTGGTGATTCGAGAATGTCTAGGACAGCATCTAAGGTATACTCACTCAGCAAGAGACATCACTTAGAATGACAAAGAAATGCAATTTTTTTTACTTGACCATTTGTTTATGTTAGCTGCATATGATTGGATAGGGTGGCGGAAAATCTCCACGATTGGGTGGTCTGTTTGTGAATACGGACGGAAGAACAGGAAATAATTCTCAGGGCAATAATTTTAACAATGCAATTAACGATTTAGATCCTATGGATATGTCAGAAGGCATGCAAGAGGCGATGCATCTCTCAAGTTTGGAGATGAGGTAACATGAGTATATCCCGCCACTTCTTTTGATCTAATGGCCTCGGAGCAACTCCTGAAGAAGTTTATTTTTGGGTAGTTTGGACATATATGATGATTTCCTTTATATATTTTTTTCTTCTAGTAACATAATTAGCAAATATTTATAAGCAACTTATGGTTGTTGTCAGTGGGGCTGAATTTGTCAGAAGGGAAATCCCTCTTCATGTTCTGCCTGCATCGAGCCTTCTTACTCTCGAGTCTCCCCTCTCTTCATTTACGAGTCTTCAACGTGTGCTTTATGAAGAGGAAAGGACAGCGTATAACCAATCAGTGACCCAAAATATGAGGTACGATGAGTCTATGACTGCTCTCATTTTTCCAAATCTTTTACTTTTTTCTGTTTAAACTGATATCCTTGGGTAATGTGACTCAGCGATGGTAAAGTTCACCCCCTTTCTTTTGTTCACCATACATCAACATATCAGGCCTCCATATGCAAAATGATGGAATATTGGTAAGAAACCAGCTCTCAATCTTTTCATTACCAACTTCAGCTGTGTCTGACTTGAGGGTGACATTGGCTTTTGTGACCTCGTGTGTTGCAGCTTGAGTCCTGCCATGACTGCTCTCCAAGATCACTTGAGAGAAAATGAAATCAAGGTATGCTGAAACGTAGTTTATGTCATGTCTGGTTTCTTTTAAGCTGGCATCTGCACAAAGATAGAATGTTGTCGCTGTAAGTAGACACTTGACCCCCTCTGAAGAGGTTTTCTGAACAAAGCTGTAAATTTGCTCATCCGGTTAAATTGCTTATGCACCTAAGTGGTTCCATGCTCTATCTCATGTGACCAACCAATTTTGAGAATGAAATATACTAAAATAGGCTTCTGATAATTCCCTGGGACTAAATAAGTAGTTATTTTTTCTATAAGTAGTTATATTTTCCAGAAAAGTAACATTAAGAACCTCAACTTCTGTAAATTATATTAAAATAATGCATTAGTGGCAGTAGACTCTTTCATTTTTTATGGTGAGTGATTCTTTGTGACGTATATTTGACAGAAATTTAGTTGTTGATGTCAATACTAATAGAATGTGGCACATTCAGATTTTCAAATTCAAGCCCATAAAGTTTTGAATAGTACGAAGTTAAAATCAAATGCTGCTGACTAGCTCTTGTTATCATGCAATTACATAGTGACAAAGAACTAGGATGAAATCATTACCGAAGTGGCAAAGTTAATAATGAAGTTATTGTATATATCAACGTAATATAATAAGAAAACCTCTAGTTTTTGTTCTTGTTGGGATATTAGATGAACCACATTTGAACGTGTAAACAGATGAAACTGCTTGCTGAAGAAGCCAAAAGTTTGGAGTCAGAGCTTCCAAGAGCAATGGCGCCAACATCTTCACCACGTTCTCCATCCCAAGGGCTCAGAACCAGTTCCTCTGGGCACAGGGATTTGTATCCACAAGACATGAAAGATGTTAGCAGTAGTCGAAGAAGACATGGATCATAGTTCTGCACCAAGCTCTGTGCAAGGCGATAGTCCGTTTTTTCTGTGCTGCTGCTTATTCTTGCAGATCTTTATGATGCCATATTTGCTGTGGTGCTGCTTATTTCTGTAAGCAAGACTCTGTCCACAAGAAAGTGTATATTACCAATCAAGGTGAAATTGATTGTGATCATTATTTGCAGAAAGGTAGAAAATGCCGTGTTGTTCAGGAAAGTATTGAACATATGCTATGGTTTAGATGGCATATTTTGGACCCTTTCTTTTGTTACATGGAGACGTTGATCCTCATGAGCCCTAATTTGGTTGCAAATTCAACTGTAGTTAAATGATTGCAGGTAGAGCTTATGTCTCGTCTAGTTTGTTGTGATTCAATTGCAAATCATTAAGAAAGTTGCTGAAAATGGAGGTAATCTCGACGTTTAAGTATTTTTAATGTTTATTGGAGTGGGCATTACTTGCCTTTCTTCAGAAATTAACTTGCAGTAACCCGATACTACGGATATTTCTGCCTTCATTATCATGCTGGATCTTAACATGCATCTTGTCGTTTGGAGGCGATAGTGGATAGCTTGTGCGTTGAGTGATTTTCACAGCAATTCGAAGCCTGAGACTGTAATCAGGGTATGTGCATTTCAAGCAAGTTCATATCATCCTTCGCTTGTAAAAGAAACTCATACTTTGTACAAATACTATGATGTGTTTTCAAGCCTGAAAAATGTTACTGGAACACTAAATCCTTATTTCATTACTTGGATTCAAACATAACCCATGCTTTCTTCTTGTAAACAAAAACTCAAACACAACAATGACGAATCCATTTAGAGCATGGTGATATTATTTCGGATAAATACTAGAATACGAGAAAAATACATCTGATCAATTAAACCCTGGTGTTAATTGGGTTGGCTGGCTTAGCTGCGCTCGTGGTAGTACTGGTGGTGTCAGAAAGGTCTGTTGGAGTGGAGGAGTTAAGAGGAACATTCTCATCGTTGTTGGTGGTGCCATCGGGACTGTTCATCCCAAGAGTACTTTTTACGGCATCAGCTGCCCCGTGTGCTATGTTGGCAGCTCCAAGGGCAGCGTCTCTTGCAAGGTTTGCTGCGCCTTGAGCCGCATCTTTTCCCACTTCGGCTGCCCCTTGTGCCATTTGCTTGACTTGTGTTCCAGTCTAACGTATTTTCATCAATCCAGTTTAAGTAGTGAACATGTAATATGCAACAAGGAAGGTCATATATGTGACTTTAGAATTAAAATTTTGATTTACTATATGTACAAAAATGTTACCTCTTGAAGTAAGTTGGTGCTCTGGCCTTGCTCTGATAAGTGGTTCAGGATTTCATCCCTCCTCATCTGCAATTAAATGCGTATTATAATACGTAAATAATAAATGATAAAACTACTTAAAAAATTGATAGAAATAAAATTTTTACTCGAAGAATATACTTCACATTGTTCTAAAAAATTTACTTTGTGATGAGTATACACCTCCCACCTTTCATACCGCTCTACCACTTTATTACATTCCGCTAACTGATTTTCATTGTGTAGTCTCCATGATATTACAAAATTAACAAACTTCATAGTAAAGTTAGTCACTACCTGAGCTTGGTCACCGGTATGTTCCGACTGATCACATGATGATTTGTTCATTGATTGGCTGGCCATTTTTTCCTACCTTTTCAAATTTGTCAGATGATTGTGTAATTACAAGAAATGAAATCAGGGGTTGGTTTATAAACCTTATCGGAATGAGTTGTTGGCAAATGTTCCCGTAAAAATATGAGCCTAAATTTGTGCATCATCTAACAAATGGAATTGCCCTGCGAAAGGTTTGGACAGGAATGTTTCAAAAACTTGTCTTGTGAAGTCGTTTGAAAAATTGAGGTGTTCAAAATTGTTAGTAATTGTCCAGCTACTTAAAGGATCTATTTTTCCAAAGTACTATATATGTATACCATATTCCATCCCTCCCAAAATAATATGGTAATAATAGCCACTCTGAACTCATTGAAATTTCAAAATTATAAGATTGTTGAGCATGTCAAAGTGTACATTATATTTTTGGAGACAACTACCTATACACCTATTACATGTAAAGATGAATCTCTAATAATTACATATAAATTCATTCTAATGTTTTGAGTCCTAAATCTATTTTAACTAGACAAAGTCACAAACTACTCCTTAATTCATTCTAATTAGTTGTGGACCTAAAAAACAAGCTCAATTGAATTTGATAATCATTTTGAAATCCGGTTACAGTAATGGATTCCAAATAGGATGATAAATTGAATTACATAACCAATTTGAAATCCGTAGGCATGAAATCAACTCCTGAAAGTCTGGAACTACATTAATTAAATTCTGAAACTAACATACTAGTTTCATGAATACAAAAGCTAGTTTCAAAACAAAAAAAAAATCTATTTGCATATTCACAAAAACTAGTTTCAGAACCACAAAATCTAGTTTCATATCCACAAAAGCTAATTTCAGAACCAATAAAGTTAGTTTTAAGTTCACTAAACTCGAATTAAGCGACTATCGGGCCTCTCACAAATTCTAAAACCCTAAGTGGGAAATGGTGAACCTAAAAATCCACTAAATTTGATTACTCCCTCTGAGAGCTATGGTCTTAATTAGGGTTTAGGACGGGTCCAGGGACTACCGTCCTGGACCCGTCCTAAACCCTGAACCCTAATTAAGCAGTTGTCGAGCCTACAATGTTAGTTTTATGATCTAGTATGTTAGTTTCAGTATAAACAGTATTAGTTTCATGTTGACTCAAGTAGTTTCAACAACTCAGAAGTTAGTTTCATATTCATCAATTTTAATTTTATGTTCAATAAAGTTAGCTTCAGGTTCATTAAACTAGTTTCAGAAACTCAGTGTTAGTTTCATATTCGTTAATGTTAGTTTCAACAACAATAAAATGTTGATTTTAGGTTCCATCATACAATAAATATTAATTTAATTAGTTTAATGTGAATTGAAGTTAGTTTCAGGTGCCTTTATACTAGTTTCAAAATTTTTTATATTAGTTTCAAGTTCATTCAAATAGTTTCAAAAACTCAGAAGTTTCATGTTCATCAATTTTAGTTTTATGTTCAATAAAGTTAGTTTCAGGTTTATTAAGCTAGTTTAAGGGACTCAGACCTAGTTTCATATTCATTAATGTTAGTTCCAACAACTAAAAATGCTGGTTTCAGGTTTCATCACACAACAAATATAGTTTAATTAGTTTCATGTGAATTGAAGTTAGTTTCAGGTGACTTTATACTAGTTTCAAGATTTT
This sequence comes from Plantago elongata, assembly GCA_036897095.1. Lineage (NCBI taxonomy): Eukaryota > Viridiplantae > Streptophyta > Magnoliopsida > Lamiales > Plantaginaceae > Plantago > Plantago elongata. The sequence goes on along the minus strand of JAYMSP010001402.1, from coordinate 8,910 downwards.
TTATATTAGTTTCAGAACCACAAAAACTGGTTTCATGTTCACAAAAGTTAGTTTCAAAACTATAAAAATCCTGAAACTAGTACGGACATGTTTGAAACTAATTGTTATATTTGTGAAACTAACTTTTATACTTCTGAAATTAGTTTGACTTGGTATGAAACTAGGGAAACCAACATTTATGCTGCTGAAGCTAGTATGGATTGCTTTGAAACTAGTGAAACTAATATTTATGCCCATAAAACTAATGCTTTATGAAGCTAATATGCCTGAAACTAATACAAACATATTTGAATATTTGTGAAACAAAATTTTTATACAATAAAATTAACTTTTTGAAACTAGCAAACATAAACCAACAAAGATGACTAACTAAAATTTACCTGCAACTTATATTCTAGGAAATTAGTACATTTCTTTTTTCATATTCAGGCAACAATTAGATGTTGACAGTTGTTGCTAAATTTCTACAGTAATTATCTATACAAAATCCATTAAAAAAATCTCTAATCTCGAGTAGTGTCGCGTTGCCCATGCCTTTCCTCTTCTTCAACATCGAAAAATCGAATGAAAACAATTTTTTTTAATATCCATGTCGAAAACGAGAAGAAAAGGGTGAAAATATCAAAGAGAGATGAGGAAGAAAGCATGTTGGAGGAAGAAGCGAGTAGAATTTGAGGAAAAAATAAAAAGAAGAGAGAAACAAGCGTAGTGTACTAGTGCTAGAGGAAAGCGCGTTGAAACTGGAAGAATGAATGAGGGTACAACGGAAAAAAAAAGGAAGGGATTATGGCAAAAAAATTAGAATGCACTTATTTGTAATGGTTTTAGCGAGCAGGCTTAATTTATAAGTCCATCATATAAAGTGACATGCTTTTATACTTTTCTAATATTTTCAAGTCTAGGTAAAATTGATTTTTAAGTAAACTATTTTTACAAAATCTCCATCAAACATTTGACTAAGATTAATCCTAGCCAAAATCTTAAAAAAGGTAAGATTTTTTTCTTAAACACAGAGAATAGTCGAGGTTTTTTTTGATTTTTAGGTTTTAACAGTCTAACCGGTTGGATTTCTCAAAAAACCGCCAGGACATGCATTCTTTCATTATCCTTTTAATAAATTATGTTATAGTTTTAATTTGTTAACATTGAAAGTTTCAGTTATAGTTTTAAAGTATTTTGCTAGTGTTTTAAGCGATGATATGATAGTTTTAATGCGTCGGTATTGCATGTTTCAATTATAGTTTTAACCACTTTTGTTAAATTTTTAACAAATAGTATCATAATTTTAATGACCTAGATGATATTATAATGACTTGTTATAATTCTAAGTAATAATATAATATCATTAAATCACAATTATAAACAAACAAGTCTAAAAGTTCTAGAAAATCTATTAAAACACCAATAAACGAGCTAAAATAGCTACTTGAACATTAAATCATTAAATATTTTAAAACATCTATTCTCATAAAATATTACAACATATGTTTATTCGGGTTTTTTTTTTTTGAAAATGCAACCGAGTTATTAAAATAAACTTATTTCGATTAAACTTGTTGGTGAACTTCGGACTGCTGTCTTTTGTTGCTTGTGCTTGTTACTTAAATACTGTGACGGCACCTTCGAGAGACTCATTATCAATCTTTGTATCATCTTCTGCACCTGCTTAAAACATTCTCCAACTATGTTAAAATCATAACAAATCTCATCAAAACTATCACATGGGTGCATAAATATAAAGAATGAACATGCAACACAAGCTAACAGTAACATTCATACTTAAAACCATAACAATGCGTTTAAAAACTAAAACAAAGAAGGATCATGCCGCACAATCTAAAAACAATAACATTTATATATAAAATCATATAAAACTATATCTTAAAAGTATAACAAAACTTTTACAAAAAATCAAATCATAAATAGTTCTCATAAGCTAAAACACTAATATTAATGCTTAAAACAACAACACCAAATATTAAAACTATAACATATAAGCTAAAAACAATAACATAAAAAAAATATTATGCATAAGCAAAATACAATAACATTATGCTTAAAACCATATGCTTAAAATTATAATAAATCACAAACATACAACACAAATTAAAAACTTTTACGTTGGTGATTAAAATCATAACAATGCCTCTTAAAATTATCATAATGCCTCTTTAAACTATAACAAAACATTTATACAAATAAAATTATAAATATTTTCTTAGAGCTAAAACACCACTGATGATGCTTAAAACTACAATAATAGGTTGTCAAACTGTAACATATGTGCTTAAAATAATTAGGGAATTAAATATTCAACACAAACTAAATACAATAATATTAATAATTAAAACGATAATAATGCATTTTACAACTATTCCATTACCTATAAAACTATAACAATGCACGAACATACAGACTAAAAACAATAACAATATCTCTTAAAACGGTATCAATGTCTCTTACAAGTTACAACTATAAGAATGTGAAGAAAATATTCAATCGCAAATGCAAAAGGCAGCTTGGACCAAAAACTGTGTATAATTGAACACCCTAAGTTTTTCGTATGTCTTTGTTCAATTACTGAAACTATAATGCAAACAACGTTTACACGCCAAACTCCTTTGATGATGAGACATAATTGTTTCACATGCTGGTAATTATAGGTGTAGAAGAACATGGTGGCAATCTCAATTAAACTAGGTTTGTAATATCAGATTTCAGACTATCTTAATATGAGTTCATAAAATCAAGCAGTAGTGACACGACCTTCCAAAACTGGTGGTTCGTCATCATCATCTCCAAATAACTCCGTGGATGCTCGTACTCCACCACCGCCCTCACCGCTCCGGGGATCATGGTACTCCACCACCACCCTCGCGTGCTACAACTACAACTCTATGATCTCCTTTGATTTTTCATCGCCGTGCTTGAGTAGAACATGAGATCGAGATCGACGTGAGCAGAACTGTAGAACAGATCGAGATCGCGTGAGGCGGGGAGATCGATGGCGTGAGAAGGTGCAACTGAACCGTGAGAGTGGTGAAGAATCCGCCATCGATGGCGTGTAGACCGATCAATGATTTTGTGCGTGATTGCCGAGAGAAAGGGAGAAAAAGCGTAGAAACACGTTTGCTGTGTTTTTCTTCTTTTTAGGTTTTGTCGTGATATTTTTGGTATACCCGTTCAATTTTAGGCGGCCGGTTAAACAAAAAACCGCACATTTTAGTAGGAAAGTCTTACATTTTAGTATACTTACTCTTAATCCTGCTATAAACTTAGGCCCTACAAACCTAGACGTTAAAGATTCCAATCAGAATGGAACTATACATTAACTTTAATTGATATCTACTCATGTACTTTTAGTTGGATATATAAATCGAGTCGAATCTAATCCCGACAACAACTCGAATAATACAATAATTAAGTGTATGGATACATTGATGCATATTTCCTCTTAATCCTCTAGTAGTATCCGTGACATGCAGTACCCGCGTGACATACTTATCACTTTTAATTTTAAATTCATTCACTAGAAATGATTACACTTTTCATATCAAAATGTACAAATTAAAAAATTAATAATTCTCTCATTGCTATTTATTAAATTCTATAACTAATATATTAAAAACCAACAAAACCTTCATAAAATTTTGAATATGTAAATATTAGAATTCCTATTATTAGTATATGTTGTACACCTATTAAACTAAAATATGTACGATTTTTTTAGTCTAGAAATGAGAAAGTAGTGAAAAAATTACTTTTTAGGACTCATAACTATTTTCAAGTATTTAATTAGTATTAGTAATAGATAGCTCCGCTCTCTAGATTGATATAACTAATAAAATTAGAAACTATGTTGGTCTAATAAATTTATGTGCACCACACATATTCACATTATTTACTTGTTTTAGCTGATAAAACATAAATTTAAATAATATCTGAAATAGAATATAATTCCATAATAAAATTAGAAACTATGTTGGTCTAATAAACTTATGTGCACCACACATATTCATATTATTTACTTGTTTTAGCTGATAAAATATAAATTTAAATAATATCTGAAATAGAATATAATTCCACAATATCGATCAATTTTACCTATATCATATATATGTACACATAGTACATTTATAGTGAATTGGAATTACGTACTCTATTAGCATCGATGAGTACCAAAGAGCGGAGGAACATATGATATCCAACTTGGTGATCCACAACCTAAAGTGGTAGATAAGCTTGGTGGTATCGATAATATCAATTCAACACTTAATTAATACAAATTCAGTTGTTAGTTAACTGATCATTTGTTCTAAACTTGAATCCTAGCCAACGATATTATCTTTTCAGCAACTCGACTCGACCGACATTGTTGGATCAGATCGGTACAGTTAAGATAGCTTATAATACAAGCTCCAACAAGAGCTAGCTCACTAACGAATGCCACGTGCCCTATACACGTGTCGAGCTGCTACACACGTGTCACTTCCATGGCCCTCACCACTCTCTATATAACTCTCATGCAACATCACTTTTCTTACTCAACTCATCATCTTACAAATCCATATACATCAGCTCAAGTATAATCCCTTACATTAATTTCACTACTTACAAAGTCACTACTTAGATTTTAGTGTATTTCTATACCAAGAAGAGAAAATGTCGCACGAACAAAGCTACAGAGCTGGTGAAGCCAAGGGCCAAGCTAAGGTACTTAACTAGCACATTCTACTTTCATTTTATACATGAATCACTTATCTATAATTGTTTTTCGAAATAATTATGTTACGTGATCTTCTAATTAGAACTAGAAGATCATTAGTCATTAATGGACATCATAATGAATTTTGTACGCTTAATATCAAATGTGATATTTATGGTGGGACTAAAGAGTCTCGATTGAGTGTATGTGTCAAACTGATAATTTTTTCGCGAATTTATCATCTAACTGTGAAATGCTCGTAAATGAATTGCAGGAGAAGACAGGGCAAGCAATTGACACAGTGAAGGACAAGACGCAAGGGGCCAAGGACAAGGCCTCCGAAATGGGCCAGACCGCCCAAGGGCATGGTCAGCAGGCTAAGGACACGACAGGCAGCTACATGGGTGCCGCTAAGGACAAGACGTACGAAACCACTCAGGCCGCCAAAGACAAGACTTACGAAGCGGCTCAGGCGACGAAAGACAAGGCGTCGCAAATGGCGCAGTCTGGAAAGGAGACTGCTGAAGCAGGCAAGGAGAAAACGGGCGGAATTCTTCAGAAAACCGGGGAACAAGTGAAGGGTATGGCTCAAGGAGCGGCTGATGCGGTGAAGCATACTTTTGGCATGGCTGATGAGGGTGAAGATCAGCATACGACTGCCACGACCACGACCACAACCAAGAGGGACAAGTACTAGCTAGATTGTTAGCTAGTTTGGGTTGTGATATGGTCTTTTGAGTTTTATAAGAAGTTCGTGTGTTGTGAACTTTTGAAATTAAGTGTTTAGATTTTGTGTCTGTACGTAACCTGTCCTTTTGGGTTTGGACTCTGTTTGTGGTCTTGTACTTGTAGGGATAGGATGTTGCATTGTGCGCTTTTCTTGCATTGTGCTTCTAATAATAATGCCGTGTGATTTTACTTGTTTTTATTGAATACTTATGTTTTCTCAATCATTTTTTTTTTAAATGTTTGTTTGTGCTCCTTTCGTGTTTCTTGGGAATGGAGTCGAACATATCAGATGATGACATTAAGTTTGTATATATAGGAGGATAATAATTGTGTTAAAATATCTATAAAGTTTGACTTGATATCGTACCGATGACTATGACTCTATGAGTAATTTACTCATCAAGTTTGAGTCTTAATTAGTCAGAGACTCAAGAGTGCAAAATTTCTGAAGTCTCGAGTACCATAACCTGAAAATGTCGAAGAATTAGTGTGTCACTTGTATTTTCTTTTCTTTTCTAGTGTTGATTTATTCCATTCCATACCATACCAAATTAATAATGCACCCACAATTCACAATTATATAGCGGAATACTTCTATGACTATGACAAATTATGGATTTATGGGCTCTAAAAAATGTCAGAATAAGTACGGAAGAGCTCTGAGCTCTCGCGCTTGCGAGAGCTAACTCGAAGTGATCTCGAAATTTTAAGAACGAACTTTGAGGTGATTTAGACAACACCAATATGCGGATCTAGATACGTGCACCCGAGCCCGAATCCCGATACCCAAACATTAGGGTGGGGAACCGTATACACGCAGCATTCCTATGATCCTATCCACTATCAACGGTTAGAAACCGGCCACGTAACATCTCCTCGTACAGTTTAAGGCGGGAAACGCGTAAACCGTTTAAAAACCACTCCTGCCATTTTCTTACCAAAGAGCAAATTCAACTCAATGCGACCTTCTCTTTCGTCACTGAATCCAAAAATGGCTACCGGTAAGGCGGTAACAATTCACTGATGTGGTTCAGTGAATTTGATCAAATTTGTTCAGCCTGGATCCTGTATTATCTTCGTCATGTTCGACAACATAGGAGACCCTTGTGTACGTCCAAATTCCACTTGCGAGATTAAAATGCAATCATACAAAGGTAATCAATTTTAACAAATTGATATATTAATTAAGAATCATGAAAGGGTTTGTTCTTAATTTTGGATGAGGACTCGAGGTGATAGCAGCCGATCCAGATTCGAATGAGTCAATTTATGTTGTTCTATTTGAGGACATTGTGGCGAGCCTAATTGTGCATTACTAATTGCGATAACATAAAATATTTACATCGCCACCCGAGAGCATACTCCAACTCAAAATTCAACATTCTGATGAATGTAGATGAGACAATCATATAAGTGCTTTTATTGGGTCATATCTTACGTAATTATGAAAATATAAAGCTAATATTATGGAATAATGAATCCCCATGACAAGCTTATTTTGTTTCGAGGCTTTGGATCATACTCAATAGTATGAAGAGATATGGTGGTGAACCATCGGACAAGCCTTTGGTGGATCAGAAGTCGTATTTAGTGGCAATATTAGACAAATGTTGTCGATCGTTCCAAAACATAGTATGCAAGACATAGTACATGCATATCTTGCTCATCTAATATATCTATGGAGCTCATGTAGTCTTGTAAGGTTGACCAAGACCATGCACCTACATATTTGAAATGTGTTTGAGCATAAATATTAGTAGCCATCGTTTTTCTCAATTTTACTCATGAATTTCTTCATTTAAATTTTCTAACATCCATGCGGTTCACATGTTGAGGCTCAGAGTATAAAGGAATATGTTAGATTGATTATTACAGACGAATAAAAGGGGAAACTCTGAGGCTGAGCAAAGAGAATCCTTTATCGGTTTGAAAAGGCTAGACAGAGAATCCCGTCTAGGTTAGCTTCCATTTTTCATCAAATTAAAGAGCATCCGGGACCGCAATTCAGGTGGGCCGGAACCAAGGATGCCCTTCTTCTCATCTTTTCTCCACCTACTCCATTGTCAGTCTCTCTGCGAAACCTGAAACAAGAATATAAGTAAGGATACAGTCTGGAATCTGGATGAACAAAGATCTTATTGAGGATAACTGTTCAAAATTGTATATTTGATACTCCTTTATATATGCCCTTTCCTAAATGCTGCCCTATGATGCTATAAAATTTCGAGGTCAGCTAGATAATACCAGAGAAAAATGACTGGACTCGTTCAACTATGAGAACCAGGCCCAAAATTGCTTCTACGATAGCCTTAAAAGTACGCAAGTTAATCCAGTTTATTTTCCGAACTGTACAAGTAATTTGTTCTGTGTTATTCATGTCATTCAAAATCGATGAAACCCTATTATCTCTCACATTTTATTGACTTATCCTTGTGGCATTCAGTTGCTTTACCTGTTAGAATAATATTCAGTCAAGGGATTTTCCCAACTGCAGAAGTGATGTTTCTGTCGTAAAATATCCATGTCTGTATTCTCCCCCATTTTATTGATCTTACCCTTGCGGCAATCAGTTATTTGGGATTCTGCGAACTAGGCAGGAGCAACTAATTATGTGCTCTACATGATTTCAGAAGTGCTATTGGACTGACATTTACTTTCCCCATAGGTTTCTATCTTTGATACTGAACTTGATCACTTATATTGAAGAACACTGGTGACCGATGGAAATCAAAGGCCATGAGGAAATGAAATGGTCGAAATTAGTATGATACTGCCATGGATGGGGTACTTCAAGTATAGGGTTGTAAAGCTTCTAATAATGACATAATAATTCAGTCCTCGTATGGAGGGTTTTTTAATTCTTAATATGACAATACTTGCCTCATCATGATTGTAGACTCCATATTCCAACAAGGGGGTCATGAGAGAAGGTCTGGCTTTTGAAATACAAAAGTTGTGTATAGACCTGCAAAATCATGAGTTGAGCACTTGAGCAAATTGTTGAAATTCTGGTCTTCAAGCCAATAGTCAAAGATGAAGAGTATAAATCACCTAAAATATCACATGATCTGGGAAGAAGTTTTCCTCTTGGATCAACAGGAGAATGATCAGCATCCATGAGCATGCCAGCCAAGCCAACTGTGGTCTTAATAAGGGAGAGTTGCATTTTTGGTCCTTTAAGTGACCGTCCTGTTCGATTTTGGTCCAATTTTTTTTTCCGTTTCGATTTTGGTCCTGAGTACCGTATAAAATACCGTATTTCATATTGAAGCTGAGTTGGCGTGAGAAGGCTGAGTTGGCGCTGATGTGGCGTGACATGGCACACATACATGGACCAGAATCGAACAGGAAGGTCACTTAGAGGACCAATTTTGTGCGATTTTGGTCCTTCGCTGAGCCGGACGAATTAACTGATCGGAGACGAAGGGAGGGAGACAGATCGGAGACGGTGGTGGTTGAAGGTGGAGGGTGGTGGT